>DWMG01004649.1:0-10766 GCA_018244855.1 Elbella merops | reverse complement strand
GGGAGGCCTATGTCCAGCAGAGGACTGTGATAGGCTGATGATAATGATGAATAGATCTATTCGTTATTTCAGATATGTATGATGTTCATCAGATACTTAACTTTATTTCTTATTTTATATACTAAACAATTTATTATAAAATAATTTGAAATACAGTTTTATCGTTGTCTTTGAATAGGCCCGTAATATAAATAACGAATAACTAAATTGTTTTAAGTAGTGATTTTCATCGTACACAAAAAACAATAATTTTGTCTCACTTTCCTTCTGAATTTTGAATTCCTTCTGAATTTCCTTCACCTTGCGTACTACTTGAATTATTCCCCCGGGGTTCAGAGAGTAAGAAAGATATTATAGGAGACAGTGAGACGAGAGTTCATAAGGTATAATTAGCAAGATTTAAGTAAAACCATATAACCTGATATTCATATTACCTTAAATATTTATAATTCTTATATTACATTGACGTTTTAAGATTTAAATCTGTCTAGACTTTATGGTTGAGTAATGTTGATGACGAACGTTTTATATAGCATATCTGCTTTATCAAAGAACATTTATTATCATTATTTTAATAATATGAAAATAAGGTATTTGCGTGCTACGAAAGTAAAAAGCAAGAAACGTCGTGAGATATTTCATAAACTATCCGTATTATTAGCTTTAAACGACGCTAAGCTGTCTCGTTTCCAGAAAATATTAGTATGATTACAATACTTTATCTTCAGGAACAAACAAAACTTCTGTGAATTCTAGGTTTGGGATCGAAAGAGAAACGTTATCCATTGTTAATATTTCCAAAAAAATAGATCAGATCGTTCCGCAGTTATCTGATTTTATTTTAATACATATATTTTAGTATATTAAAAAAGCGTATTAGTTCTTGTTACATATGTCTTAACATCTTTAAAAAAATATCTTAAAAATTTTAAATCCGTTTTTGTTCGTAAATTGGCCAAAGTATTGCCAGTGGCAGCGACATTTTTGGCGTTTGCCAGTGCTAACGGTAAAATATAATAAGAGTAATAATAAGGCAGTGATAGCCTAGTGGTTAAGAATTTAGCCTCTTACTCCGGGGTGCTGGGTTCAAATCCATGGCACGCACCTCTTTACAAAAGTGCGTTTTAAATTTAAATATCAGAGGAAATTCTGTACATTTTAGAACTTATAAAAAAAAAATTCTAAGGTGTGTGAAGTCTGCCTAACTGCACTTGGCCAGCGTGGTAGACTATGGCTTTAACCCTCTCAATATGAGAAGAGACCCATATTCCAACAGTGGAATGATAAAAAGGTCGATTATTATTATTTTCTATTTTAAAAATAACAAAATATAATAATAAACAATGAATATTTATATAAGAATATGTAAATTTAGCGTAATTTTTGTGATTTTGTCACATCTTTGTACTAAATTATCATACATCATCATCATCATCATAGGGTTGTATAAATAGCCGTCGCCATGACGAGTAGAAGTACCTATTCGTATGTTGAAACCTCATTTACGACCGAAGCCGATGACAAACTATGTATCGACAGCTCAGTGATTTAGTTCGTCTGTCAGCAGTTAAATGTCTTTTGACTTGTCTTTACAGATGTCTTTCACGCGTTAATTGCACCTACGGCCAGTAAACATTTGGCGTTTTTAAACGCGCGTCTTTATAACGGACATTTAAAAAAGAACAGCCTCATTAGGTAGACATGTTTGAACGCGCGTTTTTTAACAAACGCCCGTTTGCATATTGTGTGTGCAACATGTGCAACTTCTTAGTTCTTAAAATGTGCGTTATCAGCGCGCACCTAAAACGCTAAATGTGTAATAGCTGATAAGGTCGCTACAGATGGTGCTATAATATATATTAATATATTTCGCTATAATATACATTATAACAAAACCACACACGCTAAAAATACATAATATATATGTATATTTCTGCGGTTATTAACTGCACAGTAATATTATGGCTTCGTGTAAGATCACTCAAGCGTTAATATTGAAAATGAAATGTATAAATACATGCCTGTACTTCCCCGAAGGGGTAGGTACGAGTAGAGGCATGTAGGACGCTGCCACGGTTCACCTCTTATAATACTTATACGTCTCATCATGGAATAGGGTGTTGATCTATTCCCTTACACCCGGAACTTATCCAGACTTCGAGCTTGTACTGTGAATTTCAAGTTAGAAATATTTCATAGTACCCGACTAAGCATCGAACCCAGGACCTCTCACTCAACAGTGGCGTTCACAACCAGTAGACCCACGAGGTAGTCATAGTGTATATTATAGGTCCGTGTGTGACGACATTTAAAGTATGATGCATGTTGGAAGCGGGAGGCGGGCGGGGACTCACGGGAGTCTATTCCGGGCGCATCCGGCGCGCCGGCTGCCCGCTCGTTATGTGACAACTGCGCCCCTGTCACTTACAACCAATCTCTGAAAGCATAAATTAAATGTCACTTTCAGCGGACTCAACCGCCGCCATTACGACATTCAATTTGTTGTTTTTTAAGTGGACGGCGGAAGTAAACGAAGTGAGATATATTTTTTCAAGTGGAAGTAAATAAAGTAAGATTTGTGTTATAAGAGTTTTCGCTTTATTATCCTTATATATTAAAAAATCATAAAACATTTTCGTTGCTGAAAAAGAATTTATAAAATAAACACTTATGAGATCATGTTTCTGAAACGTTAATTTTACCAAGTCATTTAGCATTCCTTATGTGATTTACATTCGTTTTGTATGTATATACTGTAATAGCTTATTTACTCATGCATCTGATTTATTAACTAAAATGCTATAATACCTACTTGTATTATACACTGAAGAATACAATTATATTCAAAGGAAAAGCGTTTAAATAAATCTTTTGTTAAATTTTTCTATTATTTCACACACGGATACACTCGTATATGCAAAAATATTTTCATTAAATGCACCCTCTTCCACAATAAATCTCAAGGTTCGAGTCAGTATTAAAGTTAAACAAGAAAAGTCACTTTGTATAATACAAATCGGCCGTGAGTGATGAAATCCATGTATAATAATACTTCGTTAGATAACTAGGACAATCAATCCGAGAAGGCGTTTTACTATCACGCCCTGTCGTTTACGGAGTAGACAGTGTTTTTTAAGACCGAAAGTGCTTGAAACAGAAACAAACAGACCGATACCTGACGAAAATCAGTCCCCATTGTCTATAGACAAACTTGTCTAATAACCGTCTACCTGGTCTTATTCATTCACAGCTCCGTCTATACAACTAGGACTATGGTGGAAGGCTTTAGCCCCCAGCGGGTTCGCCTTTCGAACCGGAACAAAACAATGCAAACAACAAGGAATGCAGCTTTGTGATTGCATTACTATGCATCGTTTGTTCCTGTGCATAGAGACTTACGCTATGTTTAACATAGAAAATGACAAAATATTACGGTTCGAATGGGCTATGTGGGTTCAGTTTTGTTATACATTTATTAGTTAAAATTAAATCCAAATAACAATAAAGTCATGTTGTTTTGATCTCGGCCTGTGATTCGGATCAATAAATAAAACAAACGTACAAAAAATGTTTAATTATTTAAATGGAAACATACACTTCTCATTTATTTAAAAATAGAAGAAGCAATTCCGATTTGTACGTTCAGAGATATTTGGCACTCATGACAATGATAAGCTTTGTGTGGGACCTGGCATAATAATACAATAATAATAGACAATTTGTGCAAATTCTTAATTTCACGAAATCTAAAATTGTAATATGCCACAAAGTGGCGAAAATGTGGAGTTCTCTAATAGTAATACACATTAGAGGCCGTGTCGTTAGTTAGCGCGGCATCCGGCGCTGCGCGGGAAAAGCCCCAGCCGACAGATCCGGTCTGCTTTTGTCTCTAAAATAAGTAAAAATGTTTTCATAGCTCTGTCTATCTACGTCCTACAGAACATAACAATGTTAGGAACGGTTTAAAACAGCAAATGTCCAGCCCTGCCTATAATCTTATAACTTTAATTTTTACCTTTTGTGACGTAGTGTCCGATATAAATTATTTCGTCTTTACAAGATCATTTTTATTATTTAAAGATATGGTTTTTACAATTCATATTGTGGTGTTTTTCATAAATGATAATGGTATGCGCCTGTTGGAAAATATATGATCTTAATAGAAAAGATGTCTATAAATTCAGTTAATAAAAAAGACTGCCAACAAAAAAAGCGAATACAAAATATGTATATCTAATAGGCCATAACATTGTGTGGCGTTATTTTGAACCGAAACGGCTAACTTCAATTAAATTGAAACAATTTTTACGTCTCGCGTCACAATGAACGCGGCTAGTTTCAGTTAATTGGATTTCTTACTTGCGCCACTGCAAGGGGCGTGCCCTAAGCTAACAATAACTTTAAATTACCGCTCGATCAATAGTCAAGATTTAACTTTGGAAACGAGATTGTTATTCGAATATTAAATTTTTGGTTGTCTATTTAATGCGCAGATATCACGTTACACAAAGCGTATATGTTACATATATTTCACAAAGCCTATAGTAGCTAGAATCAAAATAGGACTTGTGTAAATTCATTTATATAATATATTCCATATATTTTCATATATATATATTCTCCAATATTATTACGATATACCATATTACGAAAGTTTGTACTAAAATGGAGTTCGGTCCTATTACTTTTTTCAAATATAAATGGCAAATAATTAATCGATCTATAAATTATTATCGCCCTCTCGCCCTTCTAGCGGGTCAGTCGACCTTAATAAAATGGCGGTCTCTGTCCAGCAGTGGACTAATGAACACTAACGGATGCGACAGATGGATGGTATAACTTCGAAAAAAATTACAAAAAAACTCATAACAAATTATATAATAACACGTTAATTAACAAACTCTATATGTTTAAGTTAATGATGTCATATATGTGTTTTTCTCAGTAAAATAAAATGATTTCGGAGCCACGCGCACTGCGCTGTTCTGCGAGCGCTCATCTGAAAAATTAACCTGGAAAATGAATTTTGCTTTTCGCATAAAAGTTACTTAATTATCACATATTTTATTTTCTTTGTTGTTTATATGCGTATTTACCATCGTATTATCAGTTCATTATATGCATACTCTGGTATTTGACTCGTTATTACTCGTATATATGCAAATTTATAATTTTCAATTCTAATGGCTGATAGATTAATCTCTTCCTAATCCGTAATGGACCTGAAGTGACGATACAATATTAATAATAATAAAAATTGTTGAATGTTATATTAATCGTGTATTTTAAAGGATACAAATACTACCGAAAGAAAAATTCTTGTCTTGACCAAAAAGTTCAGGTGGTTGATGGGGGAGTCAAGTCTCTGAAATTGGCGTGCGTGTATGAAGCGAGTGATGAATATAAAAGACGTATGTCAAGTCTGTATGGATACACATATATGGTACTCGAATGTCTCTGCTCCGCTCTGTAAGGAACTTAGTGTGATAATATACCACTAATAAACATTTAATTTTAATATTCACCGATCAATTTCATGTGGATAAAGAAAACACTGTCGGCATTAATGGATTACGTATCAAGGCTCATAGTATGGACGTTTTGTTCTATAAATTTTCGTTCACACGCAATGTTTACTGATTAGAGGTGATTTACAGAGACTGTAATGAGGTCGTGTGACAAAACACATTGCGTTAAAACATCCGTTGTAAAACTTTTTATTAATTGCATAAACACTGTCAATTTACATAAAAACTTTGTTGGCATTTTAGACAAAAGAATTATTGGATATTGCGTCGTGCAAAAACGTAATATTGGATACACGAGTGTTGCGTCATTTTGCAGTGACAATTGTATCTGATGATATCGTAGACTATCACAAACATCTTTACCAACATAAATTAATCACTACACAGGAACTTTACATATTTATTTAGTACTTTTAATTTCCGTAAACAAACGCTTATTTCCCATATATATGGCCCGCGTTCTAATACTCCAACGTGTGTATGTTACGTAGGTCCTTATTTGCAATTATACGTAGTTGCTGACTATGGTTTAATATGACCACTGTATATTGTTTTACCTCGTTGCAAGCCCTTCGCGTTATAAAATGCAGTTAAAACTTAAAATTTAATTCTAATTCTACATTTAAATATACGTGAATAGTTCCTCAGCTGATTGCAGGCCAGTAGGTAGGTACACACCTACTCGCCTCTTCCACTTTTCGCTTTTCTTTCTATAAAGCAGAATGGAGGAATATTTTATAACTAGTAAGAGATATATTCGAAGCTAAGAAGACTAGCATGTTAAACTTGTTATCATTATTTAAATCTTTTAAATTTTTACAGTTTTAAATGTAATTACATTTTACGCGACTTCTAACGATACTTCCGAAACCGTTTGGTACTGCACTTATTTAAATAAATCATTTTAGTTCTTACATCTTTATTTAAAAATTGCTATAGAATGTAATTAACTCGTTCAAAATATTGGAAATTCGATCAAGTCTTGCGATTCTCTTGTCATGAAAATTATTGAGTTTCGTATGCAGTCGCAACGAACATTTTAATTAGCTTCCATTCTGCACCTAGTTAATGATTTCACAGTTTTTTCATAACTTGTTTGTTATGAAGATTCGTTTAAAAAAGTCATGGTTTCGATACGTATGACTGATTCGAGATACATTACTTAGTACTTACCTTTCTAATGGTACATCTAAAATTACACTCATATTTTATACAAAACTTAGTTAATTTATGGTTAATCATCTTGAATGAAAAATAGGAACAAATTCTTTTGAATATTTCTTGGTAGTTTTTTATTTGCCTATTGCGTCATCTATTGTTATCAACCCTCATACACCGAGGTCTTCGTGCAGCAGTGGACTGAGACTGGCTGATGATTATGATGATATTGTATCATAGAAGATTCTGTTCTACTAATATCTCATCTGCCATAGATGTGCTACTCAAGTTCGTCACCTTGAAAAACTCCATCGACAATTTTCACAGCCGTTAAACAATGAGCGATCCAATTTTTATAAATCTAATAGATGGTATCAGCCAGAACACCTCTTTTGGTCCTGGCGTTCTTGTTATTGGTAAATTCGCTAACGCAGCCCGCTATTTGCAAATAGATTGAACTGAATAATAGGCTACATTTGCGACATTACACGACCTCAGTACTAAATCTGTACCTATTGGCTGCGCAATTCTCATAATTATCTGGCAAATATTTAAAAATATACCTACCACAGATTTATTAAAACTATAAGCGGGTAAAATATGACTTGTTAATATATAAGTATATTCTTATTGTATATTAATTTAATGTTTGGAACTATATATTCTACTTGAGTTTTATATAAAATGTATGAACATTTGCATAGACGGTGTTAATGTATGTACATATTATGTACATGATATGTATAACTTGCCTAAGAGAGAAAGCAAGCTATGTATTTCGTCACAAAAGCAATAAACACAAATAAATATGAGTAACCGGTAAACATACTCTTAACATTTATGAAATATTTTAGGTTGCTATCGACTTAGTGATTCATATTCAATCCCAAATGTAAATTAGTTCAAGTAATTAAACAGTTCGACTACAACGTTCAAATACTAGTAAAAAATCCTCACATTGCAGATCATTTGTATAATTTAGTGATTACGCTTAATACACTTTTCGGTACGTTTAACGATGTTATATAGTCGGCAGGATTTTGCACGAAAAAATGTAAACGTGATTCAGTTTTTGTATAAAAATATACTGAATATCCAACAGAGATAAATAAATATGTTGCTCCAAATCCGCTGTTCTGATCACCAACCCGCATACCCAGCTTGGTAATGGTGGGAAAAATCCGCTTTGCAGAAGCTTATACCCAGCAGGGGACGGAGACAGTCTGATGGTGATGATGTTGGCCAAACAAGATTATGGCCTGGAGGTATTTAATTGAATTTAGTGTAATGTTATTCTTATTATTATTTATTATATTGGCTGGCCAAGATGCTTAGGTAGGTAGGGTAGACAGGTCGGCACCAGAATAAGAGCTACGGTATCTCCTGCCTGTCGTAAGAGGCGACATAAAGGAGGCTTCCGGGGTTGCGAGCGACTAGGGTAGGAGCTTGAACCCTCCAGATGATGATCCCGGGAAGGACGACAGTATGTTTGGCCGAATTGGAGGACACAGGGAGAGACACTAAGGTTCTCGTCGAGAGACACTAAGGTCGTTGGACCCGTCGAGGCGTTACGCTAGGAGTACACCGGTGCATTCCGTTGGAGATCACAGAGCCCTGCTATTAGCGCTGATGAAGGCCACCGGGGAGGGGGGGTACCGGGTACCTTTTGAAGGTTTCCTTTTGTAAACAAAAAAAGTAGGGTAGACAGAGAGCACGGGCTGTTTCTAGATGTAGCCCGTTAATTGCATATCAAATATGTCGCACGTCACGGGGAAAGGAGTGGAAGAGTGTCTATTCCGGGCACATCCGCTGTCAGCTGTCCGCTCGGATATGCGAAAACATCGCCCATCTTATTACATCCTGTGTTTGGAAGTATAAATTAAATGTCACATTCGGTGAAATCAAATTCCAACGTTCCTACATGTGGGAGAAATTTATAATCTTTACTTGAAACGACACTTATTTGCTTGCTTACAATAAATAATTTATTATATTAAATGTGATATTGATTACTCTTGGTGAAAGATTTAAAATAATAGATAACTAGGTTTGAAGTGAAGAACTTTGATGTCCGTAGTTATTAACAAAAAAAAAGCTTAACCTTGCAACATTTGTAAAAATATCATTACTACATACATGTAGTGTCAATAACCTGCTAAATACATAACACTTCAGTGGTTATTTTACTGTTTCCACCCCTTGATTTCCAGTGAAACTTCAGTTTTAACCGATTTAAATGTTTTGGGAAAAAAATGTTTTTTCTGCAATCCTCGACCCGTATGCCAGCGTGGGAATTATAAACAAAAACTCCTCATGAGAGCATTGTGTCCAGCAGTGGATTTAGATAGGTTGGTGATGATGATGACGGTGAAATGTATTTAGGCTGTACAATGGACGCTCAATAGCCTAAACACCAGTTCACTATATAAACAACGATCATGTTATAAACAATACAATTTTAGAAATGTAGTTATATATATGATAAAATGTGAGGAAAAAAAGAAATAGAAAATAAAAGTATAATCTAGTGAATGTAAAATAATTTTCAAAACTTACGCGATTTGATTTATTTACGGGCGCAAGTTTCTGAATTCTTTCACGAATCATGTCGAACCTGTTCTATCACTTTCGTAAACTATCTTTCTCTCGTTTACACAAATGGCGACATAAAGATTCAAGGGATACTGCCAGTTATGTAATACGAATATAAGATATTTACGTAAAAAACCTATCCTCCCATTCAAATCCAATTGTTATAGCGTTGGCAGTAACGGTCCGCCGGCCGAAATAAGAATATGGGCCTTTTTGTGTAGCCGACCCGTGAGCGCGAGGGGCGAGCCTCTCTAATACAGTATCCCTACCGACAGAGGAAATATGAAATAATACTTTGTAGGCAAAGCGATCGGGCATATCTCGCGAGAGCCATAAAACTGCTAAGCCTTCACCGAAATTGAGAAACTTGTTGAAAAATCTCACATGAGGGAATCAGACCGTTTTGTTGTCATTTGGCTACGTCGCAATATTTCACGCTTGTGCCGATAAATAAAACAATCGTATGAAAAATATGGTCATATTTTTTCATTAATAATCAAATATGTAGGTAGGGGCACAAATTGGGAAAATACGAGTAGGGATACATAATTGTATGTAAACATTTTACAGTTGTATACTTTATAATTGTTTGTATTTTATTATTAAAAAAAACTACTTTTCTTGGAAATAATAGTCATGATAACAAGTAAACACTAACGTTAAAAATTGATTAGGCTTCATTTAAATGTATTTTATTTTTAGAAAAATTATCGTTTTCTTTTTACGATACCTATACGAATATTTCCATACACATATTTGGTAGAAAGTAAGATCATACTTTTTATTACAAGTTGTCGTTTGAATCAATACACATTCTAGATTCTCGTTGACGCCGACGAGTTGACAGTACTAGAAACTTTATAAATTTAATTTGTAAACATTGATTAATATGCTAATCTGAACTGGACATTATAACTGAGATTTAAATCAAGCTGATATGCGTAAGAAAATGAAGGAACACAATTTGCTATATTCTATAACTTGAAAATATTAAACAGTAATCAATAGGTTTAGTTTTCAAGCAAACACACAGGAAAACATACATTTCAATACCACGAAATTTAAAAAAAAAGAATAATAATAATTAACAGAAACCTTGCCGAACCTTGTCTTTGGGTCGTAGGCGGCGAATTAGAGGGATTTCAGAAGATTCCCAGGGGTTGAGATTTGACTTCCACTCGAGCAATCTCACTGAACAAAGCAAGTTATACTGTAATTCGTACACAAATTCTATTTGAGAGGATTATAATATCACCTTTGAGGGACGCCGTGTATGACGCTTTAAATCTTCATGAAAACGAACGGTATTTCAGCGTTGAATTAAAATTCATTGCCCACAGACATTTTAAAGCCAAGGTTTTCTGTTTCAACCTCAAACGAGCTTATTGCTGTCTTCATGAATAATTACGCGTCATGTGGATGAGCAAGCATTACACTGTCAGTACATATATCGTTAATATTTTACTCAATGTGTTTACTGAGACCCTG
>DWMG01004648.1:0-10766 GCA_018244855.1 Elbella merops | reverse complement strand
CAAGTAAGCAACGCTAGCATTGAAAGAGTAAGTAAACACAATTAGATATTACTGATTAATATTTTATAATAACAAGTATAACAATTTCATACTTGATATCAATTTAAGCAAAATTATTTTGGGATACAAAGCGCTTGTAAACTTAATCCAGTATCTGAGGGATGGGATAATCACTGAACTGTATCTCCGCTAATCCGCATTTGTATAGTACTGCGGAGCGTGTTCCAGGTATTGCAACTTGTGCTCAGCAAAGGGAAGTAAAGAGAGTTATCAAGTAGTCATAATTATAGTATTATTATACATACATAATTTTTACAAATATACCCGTCTTTTGGCCCATAAATTTAGGGTCAAAAATTTGGGTTAGGGTTTAATAAACAACAATAACTTAGGGTTAAATAAAATTATAATATAATATAATTTTCATATTTATATCTTAATACTTTATTTTACATTTTTCTTTATTGCACTTGTTTTAAAAGTACCCTATTATAACGTCACGCTTATTCGTCGAAATAGTACATCACACTTACGGTATTCTTGCGTATTATAATACGTAACGGACGCAATTTAATGCGTATTGACTGCGTATGGCGTATCGATACGATTATGAGCAGATTGTGTTCGACAACCACAAGAACGGATGATTGGACATGTTGGATCAGGCTGCTTATGCTAACAGTTGGGCATGAACTGTAACAGCTTTTTTATTGTGTAACTATATGGCCTGTTGTATGCACAACTAAAATACCATTTTCTAAGGCTTTTCAGGTTATTTTTCGGCATAAAACTAAATATAGCTAAGTATATAAGACAGTCCAGTAAGTATATATGTTTTGAAAACATGATATTTTATTATATTTCATTAAATGTAATTGTCGATTTCAATATTGATTTGATTGACGTAGAATTTTCTGCGTGTTATTGGATCAGCCTAGCAAGACTTGATTAAGATATTATCTTTTATTAAAGTTGTCCCAAAACGAATGTCAATCATATTATTATCATTATATCGTCACCCCAAGTCCCTGACGGGTTAAGCAGAGAGCAGTGAGAGCCAAATATCTGAAACAAAAAAATATCAAAATGAAATTCCTTTATCACTATTTTTTTAAACAGCCTTTGCTTATTTGCTAAAAAAAACAGTGCAACATATTTGAAAAGATGAGTTAACGAAGTTCAATGGAGCCGCTGTTAAATAAAGAAATTTCAGTTCAAAGTCACGAGCGAGGTTGTTGGTCAACAAGTTCGTACGTCGAAGCGTACGATAGCAGTCACCGCGTCGAGCGACGTGACAGCTGACATGGATACTGAGCTCGTAAACCTACATACGACACGACGATATTTTTGTCAACAGACCCACGCCACTGCGGAATACGCTCTTTTAAGACATATATATCCGCCTTGATGTGACAGTAATAGATCGATTTGTTGTGAAAATATTTGTCCTATTTTGGTGTGGAAAAAATTTGTAATATTAGCTGTATTTTTTGTAATCGAACTCTACAATGTTTATTAGTACCAACTATTTTTTATACTTGAAATCTACATTGTTATATGAACTCTATGGAATGGATTTTGATGCGCTGCCACTGATTGGAAAGAAATTGAATTACTCATAAGTGCTTTTTAAATACAATATATTATTTATAACAAATTAATAAGTACAAAAATTAAATAAAACAGAAATATCTATCTGTTTCTTTTTATCACGTTTTCAATTTTATATTATAATTACATGACGCAATTGTATCTATAAAAATAAACGAGCGTTCTAATAGGAAGTAAGCTTAGGCTGTTCGACGGAATTTTAAAATGAGCTACAATCAGTGTGAAACTTTAAAGCCACACTTCTTGACATTTATTACTTGCTGTAATTATTACTCATAAGCAATCCAATTCTTTTAACAAAAATTTTCCTTACTCTGTGTAACTTATATATACATATAATTATTAACAAATGTGTAATTGACGTGGGGACACTAAGTACAGGTATGCTCGTACATAACGTTGTGACATGTAGTGACAGGTTAATTTACTGCATACCGTAAAAACTTGACATTTTAGTACAATTCATGACAGTAATAACATTTCTGTCTCCCTTTACTGTCATGCTCTCGGCCATTTCTGAATTTCTTCTTCTGAATTTAATCCGGAAATTTGGGGTTAAAAGTTTTATCTTAAAATTTATTCTGCCAACGGTACCCGATCTACTGTTTATCTGCTGACCGTACCCGTGAACAGTTGCCAACTGTTTAAAATTCATCCCGCGCACTCATCAACTTTAACAGTCTTAATGAGAGGTTGCCTCGGACGGAAACAAATCGTCTTCTGAGGTTGTCAGAGAATATACATAGGAGTATATGTATGTACACTGTTAAACGATGCACAATGGTAATAGACCAGACAAAGGATTCCTCAAAAATAAAATTTCTTGTTTAAGTAATTATTTCAATTGTTCACATACCATAATAATTCAGATCATTAATATAGATATACAGATATACGTTACATACAAATATGTAGTTCAGTACAGAAGTCGAGTTTCGAACTTTATTGTGGGATATCTATAAAAAATATTTTTACTTTTATTAATTTATCTTCAAATTTGGGATTAATTTGAATTTGTATTTTCATAATATCTTTATATCAGTCATAATAAAGCGCGTTGTTCTAATACATAATTTTTTTTATAATAATGCAACAGTGAATAATTGTTGGATTTATTTTAATAGTTATTTATGATATAACCATAAAATATTTTGAACTTACAGACAATGTGTTTCCGCTTATCAGACAAACTTAGCATCTTGTATCTATCCATCACAGTCTGATTTTAATCACAGGTATCATAAATAAATATTTATGGCGCAATTCGGCGCAAGAAACATACTTAAGAGGTGTATACATAGGCACTATTATAATTATCATTTACTTGTTGGTGACGGGTCTCCTTTGAAAAGATCATTATTATCTCTACATTTTATTTATTTCAACATTATTATACTACAATTATACACACGTAGCCTGACGTATGACGTATGGATACTATCAACAGAAAATCTACATTTTCATCAAAAGGTTTTTCACTAAATATTTGTCAGGTATAAACGTAAAAATTAGTTATTAAGTATAAAATATTTTATCAGATGGGGTTAGTAGTATAAACGTACTGGGCTATGATAAATACGAAAGTACCCCATCGCCTATCACTTATACCGTACTTTAAACGCATCAACAATGCAAACTCCCAATTACACGGATCCGACTCCGTTACTCGTACAAATGAAACTCGTAATTTTACTCATATCAAAAATCGAAGCTCGATTTAAGTAGACGTATTTCAGTACATGTGTGAATTTTGATAACGATATATTTTACAATAATTTAGTTCGTGCGTACAGCCAATTTTTCTTTGTATTATCTCTGCTTTATATTAGGGGAGCATTTCTTTTTTAAATCACTAATGTATAAAGTATAATCTAATGGGTAAACTAAGTGTCACTAATTTTTATTAAGTGTCACGAATGTCACTAAAACCTGTTGGTATTGTATATTATTATAATGTCATCATGCCAAGTCAGTTACGGCAGGCAGGCAGAGGACCTAGTGCCAAAATAATTATCTGTATACTTACGGACCTGCCGTGCTTCTTTCACATTCATCTTTCTTTTCATACATGCCCAAAATTGACCTACTTTGTCAAGTTAAGACGAGGCATGGTCTCCCCCGATATATAAATATATATTATGTATACATATTACATATATATATTAACATTATTATAATTAAATTTTATAAACAAGACTTGCATAGTTTTATCCGCTCCGGTGACGCTAAACCATAGATCAACAGCACTGACCGAGTTTTACTGAATTAGAAAAGCACTATCAAACCTATCATAATTTCTACAGCAATTACAAAAATGTATCATTTGCAATCGCCACAATCTAAAAAGCTCTATGTTTTATCATCGCGTCCATCCGCACCTAATGGGGCTTACAAATAAAAAAAAACTTCAAACATTTATCTACACCGTCTAAAACACGCCGCGTTCCTACTGTAACAATAATCAGTCTTGTTATAAACATTTTTTGCACTTTTCAAGCTCATATTTTGACAGGCCGCTATTATGAGCCATAAGGCTTCTTACACATAACTCGAACACTGTGATAAATCTATCAAAGATCCAGTTTGGGTATAGTAATAATTGTTACGTTTATTTAATCGTGCTTCTATAAATTACTCTAAAATAATTTCACTGTAACGAATAATGTAAAATTGCTCAGAATATAACCAAAGTCGAATTTATAAGCTTTTACTTTTGTTTTTTTTATACATGTGATTTAATAATTTAAGTCTAACTGAATTCTCAAATTAACACATGATGCAAATGAAAGAAAAACTATTGAAAACTTTCTACTTCAAACCAAAGAAAGAAGGCAACTTTAACAAGCATACATCAAGCTTAACAATAACCTTTCAATATTAAAACACCTGAGTGTACGCTTGACGCGTTAATAGCATTAACAAAAGGTGTACAACTGTAGTGTGTACAGCGCCTTACCACGTGATATTTTGACAGGCCGCTATCATTGGGTGTAACGGTCAGCCGGCATAATGAACTAGCCGCCGATTCGCCACAATACCGTTAAACGATGGGTTTATAGACGGCTTAATTGTACGGAACTCTGATTTGTGTGGTCTCTACCTGTTGTATGTTCGAGAATTTATGTTCAAATGATTCAACCCAAAAATTTAGTATGTTAACTGTAATAATTCAACACTTGAAACGCTTTTAATTAAATACTATAAAGAAGGTGGTAATATATATACTATCATTATCTACTTTTTATCTAACAACAATATTATAAATATGTATATACATATTTCAAAGTCTTATTAGGTTTGTAGAGCATGGCAGATATATTGATAAATAGAAAATTTCAGCTTAGTGAACTAGAAAGAGAATCAAGTGTAGAACTTTCCGTAGGGCATATTATAATGATAACCAAAATATACCCTCATTATAATTAAAGAACGACCAATCGATTCCATATAAAATATAGAGACAGAATCTATATATTTTAAGACTATATGTATTAGTATTGCTACTTTCGTCTATACTATAAAGTGTGGCATTAGAACTGGTAGATATCGATTGTCTTATGCGAGGTTCCTAAGCAATAAAGATTGTGCGATAGAGTTGTTAAGATACAACTGATACGATATTTACTTTAGACAACGGTATACTCTATCATTATAATAGTAGTATTAATATTTCACTTTTAATTAGTAATCTGAATACCGTAACCGGCGGCATTAAATGTTATTGATAATTATTTGATGTATAAGGCAAAAACTCATTAATGTATGTTTATTATACTCAAGGACTGAGATGACTCAGGAAAAGTTACATTTAACAATATTACTAAAGTAAAATGCAAATGAATTCAGGTAATGTATCGCAAAATGAATGATCTATCGGAAAATGATTGATGTTATCGAATTCTGTACTTAATATTTATTTGTTAGGACGTAAATCATAATGTATCTAAAAGCTAATTATTATTAAACGCTAATAAAAGTATCTTTATCGAAGAACCGATAGATAAGATAGATAAAGATAGCGTGGTTGGAACCTATCTGACGTACAAGCGAGCTTCGGAGTAAGCAATAAAGATCAAGCGATAGTGTAGTCCAGATATACCTAATACGTCGCTCAAAGGGTCATTAATCTTCTAGAACGGTTGCTAATGTTTTCATACTCTACAAATTTGAATCACTTATTTCATGTCGTCTATGTTATCAATGTTTTCTAAGTTATTTACAAAAGGCTAGATCCTGAATATGTCAATACAGGATTCTCTGTTGAAAGCGGCAATACTGGCCCTTAAGACCAGGTTAGAGTACAAGAATTAATTATTTTAATGTAGAGCCATCAAATTTTCTTTTATGGTCTCAATTGATGGTATTTTAAAAACGATTCAGAGTAAGGTAACACTTTTACGGTTTGCACTTAACTACTTGTGGCAAAATTTCATGAACGTTCTTATGTTCAAAAGGTAGGTTAAACTTTTGGTCACGGTTCTTATTGTAAATGAACACGTCGTTAAACTTTTCAGAATAGCCCAACAATTTTGAGAATTTATATGGTACAACAGTCATTAGTTCTGAACGGTTGGGTTCTAAAGCATATCAGATGTACTCATTTGTAATTCACATATCCATCACACACCCACAGACTCACATGTATATACATAAATATATCTATATGTATATACACTTTATAAAATATGCGCTCAACAACTTTACCAAAGAGCACAGCTATTAAGTATGTCTAGCCACGGGAAATTCTCCTATCGAAAATGTAATTTTTCTCTGGTCTAATGTAACATTAACCATAATCGAAACCTGACGCCAACTGACACACAGACAGATTACAACCTCTTTCCAGATAAAATATTACAACTAATAAAACGTACACAAAGCAATTTTTTAGTCGTACACTTGAACGAATTTATCATATCTCAGTAGGCCACGACGTAGAGATATCTTAATAATTCTTGTAGTGACTCGGGGCAATAAGTTGATGAGTACTAAGATAAAATATCGCGATTAATGTCAATTTATATTCCAATTAATTATTCTACATACACATTTTGGTGTCGGGAGAGACATTTATGTGTAGATACTAGTGTACTTATACTGTAGATACTTATCTTTAATTAAAATTTATTTGGAGATAAATACTTATCAAAACCTTAGAGTATTTCCAGAATATAGTAATAGTTGTAACCTTTAGTTAATCATGTTCGAACTAACTAATCATTCAATTTCATAGCAATGAGAATTCACATCAATTCACAGTCATTCACATAAAATTGTTTTCTTGTGATAAAGCTCACACATAAAATTGTTAGAATACCTATAAAAACCCCAAATTAAATACCCGAAAAAAGTAAACAGACGAAGTTAACAAGAAAAAGTGTATGAATTAAAGTAGAATTCTTTTGTTTGTTAACTGGGTTGTTGAAAATGCCTATTATATCTAGCATGAGCGAGATATATAATGTAAAAATGCAATAAATATTGGAAGATCTATGTATGTATGTATTTTACATTAACATCACTTAACACACTTTTTAATATGTGTATACTAAAAAGTGTTCCGCACTTAGTCAATGTCTGACGAGCAAATTAAGAAGTAAGTAAAAAATTGTTCACGTATACTCACACATGTGCACTCTAAATGTATAACAACACACGTGTAATTACTAAAAGTCGTAACAAGACCACGCACACAAACGCGTCACTCAGTAGGTCAGTAACGCGTTGATGTCTTTTCTACTGGATAAGTGCTCTCGGTGTAGGTACAGTATGTAACGACGCTCAAAATCAATTAAGACGTTGATTGCAAATGGAGTTATAAAGCATAGTAATTGAGACGTAATTTTTTATTAAACGTAGATAGTAATTTAGTTATAAGGTATACATATATGTTGTAGAGTATGTTCCTTTGACAATGTTACTTTTAACATAGAAACTTGTTACAGGGATAGTTGAAACCAAAGTAGCTGTAGATATACGGTAATATAAATTGTTAGGCAGTAGGCGCGCTTTTGCAGGGATCGTAATAATCGAACTGCTTATTGTATTTAACACAAAAACTACATAAATTTGACTTTAACATGTCAAGCACGGCGACAAAATAAGTATTTGTATTTAATAAAAGCTTAAGAAAAAATATATAAGACAATGCAATTCTAATATAGATAAGCTATTGCTAGTTATGCGTGGTCCAGTATTAGCTAGCATTTTCGCTTCTTATTTAATAGGAGTGTGAAGCGTACGCCTAAAAAATAATAATAATAAAAATTTTGATATACTTATACATATATACCTAATGTTAAAACAAGATCTGTATGCTTGACTATTACCCAACTTACTCAATATCCATAAATACAAATCACATAAAAAACTACTTTCGTTTCAAACTAAAAACGTACAAAAATATTTGCCCAGAAGACATTTAAAAAATGAGCAATAGGAAACCGTATTAGCATCCTCGTGCGAAATGTAAAAGTTGTCAATTGGGTGATAAGTGACTTTAACATTGTGCCAAAATGAACTCTCGTACATCGTAACAAGGATTGCATTGTTCCCAATTTGAATTGGTGACCTTTCTATTTGGCAAGTAAAAGTAATGTTACATTTCAAATATTCATGTCGATTTTCTTGTTATGAGAAGACATATATTATGGGTAACTCAGAAACAGAATGCGCGATCGACACTGTTTTTAATTTACATAATTACCAAAATAGCTTCACATTTCAATGCTTTAATTTCCAATATTTTGTTTTGTGATATGATTTATTCCTGAATATAAAGCACGTAAAAATCATACAAATAGTTTAAGCATATATATGTATACAAATATACATACAAGTAGACAGATTATTGAAAAAAGTAAAACTTGTAAATATATATAAAAATATACGAATTTATAAAAGTTACAGAATATCTGGACATTAATGTGCAAAAAATTCATAAAGGTTTAATTAAAAGTTAACTTTTTAATTAGAATTATTAACAGACGAAGCTAATTGACGTGTTTATAATAGCACACTCTATGTTTAATTTCGAAAGAAACCAGTACAAAAGTAAATATTTATGGCTATACTCATTTTTTCCATCGACTCCATAGCCTGACCTTAGCCCACTGACACCTGCGGCTGTCTTTATATCCAAACGTGGACTAATTGAGGCTTTTGTTTCGGGTGTTTGACCTGACGCTACACGTCAACAAACTGGAGCTTACGCAAGACATTACTCAAAAACAACGTAACATTATGCCTGTAATCTCCGAAGAGGTATTCAGAGCTGTGTAGGACTCTCCCACTTTTTACCTGTTAGGTTTACACTCGAAATCATTATTAATTGAAAAGCAAACAAACATTTAACATCACAGCTTATTAATATGAGCGATCCTATCCAATAAACTAAGAATGAACGCTGCAGAATTGTTCACCACGGTGCCCTTGATATAATTGGAAACACGAATTATTGGCAATTTTTCGTATTGAAAGCTTTCAAACACAACTTATTTACAGAAACAAGAAACAATAACTAACTCACAACAACAGAAACTGACATTTCAGTATGTCCTTGAAAGTACGGAAATACTGGCAACAACTTATCACCCGCGGTCACTCAACTATGAGCAGGTTGCGTTTGACATTGCTTAATTACATTACCAATCTGTTGTGACATGTTCCAATGTCAGGGCCATAACGCTACGTACTCGTATTGCTTAAGATAACTAACGTTGTTCTCCGGTAAATTTTGTAGAGCAAATTGAAACCTCTCTTTTTGAGTATACCTTTGGCCACAATGAATGGCATGTTGGTACGCTAATAATATATAAAAAAATTAAGCGTTTTATCGTATTTTAGCAAATACTCAGCGTAAGCAACTTTTTTCCTGTGCGCACCTGCGTTAATGTTAATGCCCAAACGTAGGCGCAGTGAATAAGGCGATTGTTTCGGGTGCTTGACCGCACTATATACAGCGTGTTATTAACTTGTGGTATACTAGAAGTCGTAGGTAGAGCTTGTAAGTTTAAAATATATGTGTTAAATCGAGTTACCTAGCATAAAGGTAGGATTGAATGTAGTGAAAAGATTTTTCGGAAAATATTAATATTTTTTACATTTCGGCGGAACAAATCGAATAAATGTAAAAAATAATACAATATAATATTATAATAATTACCCTCATATGTGTCATAAAATTATACCAAAATATTATCTTTTAAAATATTCCATGAACAGTGTTCGTATATTTTTTCCTATTATAATTCAAGCTTTATTAATTTTCACATACTTTTTAACGAACATTTGTATACAACGCCAATCAACCTGTATCACTGTGGGAGTGTCATTACGTCACATTTGCATCGCGAAACGCGACATACGTAGTTTAAGGTCGATTACAATCATTATTACTATTTTACACTCTAACGTCTCGTGATAGAGTCTATGTTACATTGAGACTATGTACCAAACGGTCACTGTTACAATCGTAGTGAATAATTGTTATTGATATGCTAAGTGCACTCGTTGCGGCGAAATTTGTCTGCTATTATGATATTTGATAGAACTTTCCACATTTTTATACCAAGAAATTATACTAACTATGCATTTCCTGCTCATTACTAGTGCGTGAGTCCAGGATATAATGCTTGGTTCATTTGTTTGGATATAATGCTCGTTTTATTTATTTTATGTAGTTCCATCGAAGACATTTTTCTCGTTTCAATTTGTTAATTCTATTTACTTTTGAAGTAAGTATAGTTAATACATTTAGTTTTAAAAATATCAGTGAAGTAAGTTCGTGACCTGTAGAATATAGACTTTGCCTAACTCTATGAGAAATAAGCCCCATGCATTTATACAATGAATATAGTATTCTGTATGTCCCATAGTTTCTTAATCACAATAGGTGCCAATAGCGTCATAACTTTATCGTTAATTACCTATCATATAATAATAATAATAATAATATTTATATATAAATATATTATATAATTATTATTATTATATTGTTGAATACATAGTAGTTTTGAAAATAATAATAATATTATAAATAAAACAATATTTATAAAATAAGTTCATCTAAAATGTCCTTGTGAGGCATGGTTCCCAAAACACAGGTAGCATTACCTCGCTGAATTATAAGGCTGTCTCTGTGCGAAGTAATTTAC
>DWMG01004647.1:0-10766 GCA_018244855.1 Elbella merops | reverse complement strand
TTAAGTTTGGCAGTGTTAAATAAAATATAACTACCTACATATTAAGATTTCAAGCCATGCACATGCTTGATCACATAGTATACGTTAGCTACGGACGCGTTACTTTAGTTATCATGATACATGCGGAAGTTAGATATACATCGATTTTTATTTCTTTTCAATTAACAAACAACATCACGCTACTAATCTCTGAAGGGGTAAACAGAGGAGTGTGGTACTCTCCCACGTTTCACCAGTTATGTTTACGCCCCACCATGGAATAGCTGGTGAGCATATTATCATACACTAGGCAAAAATCCAGAATACGATCCACTACTAGAAAATATGGATTAGAAAAATCCATTAGTACCCTACCTGGATTTGAACCCAGGACCTTCCAATCGGCAGCCGCGCTTGCTACCATTCAACCAACGAGGCAGTCAGTCGGCTACTAAATTAATTTGCTATTAAAAACTAACACACCTGCCTTTCATATTTCAAACCTGGGCAGCCATTTTGAAACATCTGTATCTACTGAATTATTTAAACTATTTTTTTTAACTCAGTATGGATAATTTTGTATTTAAAATCATAATATATCTTACACATACAAATGTAAATATGCGAAAATTACACAAGATTATTACCTAATTAGTGAAGTATTACAGCGGCCCCCTGTTTTATACTTCCGTTGATTTTCACAAATTACTCCCCCATATTACAGGAAAGTGAGAGGAAAGTTGCCACACATCTAAAACAAACTGTAAACAAAAAACCATACAACTCAGCTTTATATCTTGAAGAAAAATAATATGTATATTTTATACTGATGTAATACTAAATAATTCATAATATGTTATCGTGGTAAATGAGATTAATTAAAATTAATGAAACACAATATTGATGCATATTGCGTGTGCGAGGAATTCAAAATTGAATCGATGTGCATGAATCAATTAAGATCGGACGTATGTTTGCGTTCGCAATTAAATATTAATAGACACTCATGTTTTTACATCGGCACATTATAACAATGTGTTGCCCACAGCATTGACGTGATGAGACTCGGACGACGCCGCAACGTCCACTGACTCATATTGAGCCACTTGTTACATTACAAGCGAGTTACTATACTACATACAATATATTTGTTCCTTATTAGTTATTGCGAGTCTTTAAAAATGCTTGGCTTATAATACGTCTATCACAACTGAATCAACCCCTTGTATTCGTTCTTGACACTTGTTCTTGCTATGGAAGAAGAGTCACGTTAAGTTTTTCACCTACGCTGAGTCGTTCTACACATATAATGTCTGTTCAGCAGCAGGGCAAGATAGAATTAGTGCTGCCTTCTGATAGATATGGAATGATAGAACTAGTTACTGCCAATGAAGGATCTATATTAAATATAAAACCATTACTGGAACAAATCGCTTCTCTCTACACGTTTCCAATATGACCATTCAGTTATTATTATATGATAAAACGTTGTAATTCGTACGTCTGTATGATCCTTAAGGATTTTCCAATTCGTTTCTGTTTCCTGATGCGCAAGGTGCACAAAGACACGTCATAGTGATTCACTATGTGTCTGTGCGGTGACCAGATTCTATTCATGTTTACACGTGTGTTCTTTTTTGACTGACCTGATTAATTCCATGTTCAAATTTAAAAAGCAGAGGAACAAATGACCCGAATGGATAGTCTTAGGATTGTCTTTTCAGCAATACTTATGACGACTAAGAGTTGAACAATATACCTATTGGATTTTTTACATTAATTCATCGCCATTTAACGATGTAGAAATGGGCTGGTCGGAATCGAGGGCTTTAGTGCTTAAAAATTACTTTTCGACGATGAGAACGATGATTATTTACAATGTGTTTAAGGAAACAGAACAGGAACATTCGTTCATTGATTACTCATCATTAAAACGGGTGACTATTATAATTATCGGGAACCATATGTGCATTGGAACAAAGATAACGACATTCTTATATTCGGTCAATTTAAGTAATTATCTCAATTGAAATAAATTCTAAGTACAATATTCATCATCACTATAGCCATCATCCTCTTGACAGGATTAAAAGGGTACACATAGGTAAGTGCGGGCTGTCATCATCAACATCAACATCAATCAGCCTATTCCCGTTCACTATTGAACGTAGGGCTCTCCAATAGCAAGCCACTAAACTCTTCGAATCCACCCGCTGCCACTTTGCGTATATCGTCACTCCACCTAGCTGGAGAGCGTCCTACGCTACGTTTGCCAAGATGCGGTCTCCACTCCAGAATACGTCTAGATAAAAAATTTACATATATTAGGTATAAAAAGTAGTACCGTGAACTCTAAGGACCGCAGGTCATTACGATATCTTTCTTTGTCATTATAGCCAGTGACACTTAATCTCAGAAATCACATATGATTTTGGGAAGTTTTTTACACGTACCGGCTTTTGAACTATAGAACGCCGAGAAGGGGCACTAAAATCTAGTCCACGGGGGTATTGTCGGGCGTAACTGTAACCGATCTGAAAATCCACCCAGTAAACTGATTTTGAATAATGTTTATATATAACTTATTAACTAATTGTATGCTACCTTACATTGTCGGCGATTACATTCTGTCCTTCATGATTTGCAACTGGAAGAAAAAGCTTGGCATGAATGCTACAGAATCTCATTCCTATTTTAGTGTCTCGCCACCTTGTCCCATACACATGTGATAAATATTTCATCCTACTGGCATCCCTGACCAATATTTTACCGAGCAACCCCTCATTTGCATTTGTCGGGCTTTTTGAACCGTTTGCCGATATCGATAGCGGACACAATTAGTGTCGGGCCAGTCGCAGGGCGGCTTTGTATCGATAAATTAAATGTGGACAAGCGAAGACAAAACGCGATGCTATCACTTGGCGGGGCGCGCGTTTTTCAGGGCTACCCTCTTTTGAAATTCAATTCTATAAAACCATGTTTCGTTGTGAATTGAAACGTGTTTTTGGTTCTAAACGGCTATGAATGATATCGATTATGGATGTTTAATGTATATCCCGGTATAAATTTAATTTTAATGTCACTTAGCGTTTATCACATTCAACCTCTAATGGATTTTGTCGTACGTCTTATGTGTATTATCAAATTAGCTAATTACTTACATTATATTTACACGTTTTAAGCTATTCGTGTGTGAAACAAAATTCTAATCAATTAATCATAGACTGAATTTATTCATCACAGTTTTTTAAAGATTGTCGATTTTTATTTAAACTTTTCGATAGTGCATTTGACAACCAAAATATTAAAATTGAAATGTCAAGTTAATTGAAATACATAGAGATTTGATCAGCGTCTAAACCATTAATATCAAAGCGTAAATCTGCTGTAACCCAAACAATAACCGCTATTAATAAGTTCAAATTCAAAATTACATGTAATAATTTAAACGTGAAACGAGAGTCCAATATCAATTTAAGTCCAGCCCTAACGCATTTTAAACGATTTAATTCTTGCGCGCGCGCACCTCGGCCATTGGTCGGCTGTCTCCGTTCCCATTGGCCGGCGCGCGAAGGGACCGGCGGCGACCTCAAAGACATGAGAGGCGGCGTCGGCTACAGAGGCTGCAATTGACGGCTGGCCACCGTATGAATATGGATGCTGTATGTATTCAGTGATCAGTGCGTGCGCGTATGAATATTTGATGCCGTATGACCATGCGCCTTGCGTTAGTTCCCACTCGGCGTACTTCAGGAATAAATATATTCGAGCTTACCTCCCCTGTGTGAACGTTGCGGCAATATTTCATCGGTTGTTAGTAGAAGTGGTCAGTAGTGGTCAAACATCAAAGAATTACAATATTTCCTAGTTGATCAATCTGTTTTACGTTGTTGTACGTTTTTAATCCGTTTCTTAGTTTAACTTCTCTGTTATGATTGTTCCCGTAAATAGTTTAAGATTGAAAGAAGTTGCCTGTTGCTTGAAGATTTTATCTACCAGGAACCATTATAATTAATTGTCATATTATTGTAGTATAATTGAAGTATATCATGCATCGCTTAGAGCAAAACCATGTAAATTCAAAATCTATTGATCTTATGATGTACCTATAGGTATACACATTTTAAAAGGAACGAACTACTCTCGTACTGTCTTGTTTTCTTAATTCATTTGTTCTATAACGTAAAACTTAGGGCTAGGCTGCAAAGGGCGGATTTTACGTTTAGTAGCATACTCTACCAGCCAACCCAGGATGAAGATGAGGGATCTAGTATGTGCAATAAATAGAATTATAATATTATGAATATTAGGGTTAAATAAATATTATTGATATATAACAATTTAAATAAATTTGTTGATATATAACAATGTTTTTAAATAGACCTATGCAGTACGCTGGCTAAATTTCATTCATCGTAACTAATAATAATGTTATTTTCTGGTAATTTTGTTTTTCCCCTCCCATCTTGGCCAAGTAAAAGCTGTTTCTGTAAGTATCAGTTCAATTAGAGAATTATAACGATAAGTAACTTTTTCATAAAATACAAAAACGCAGAATAGCAACACACATATAAGCCGCCATTTTCTTATTACTCTGACGTAAGTAGGAGGAAAAACTCAATGTTATTTTCACAAAAATAACGATAATATATAGTCGTAATTTAAAGTAATTATTTGTGAGATTTGCATATATTTCATTTAGATTTATTTAACTTTAATAATATTATTTATGTAGGAAGTTAATAAACTTGCAAATAATATCATAATAACTTCATTCCAGTCTTTATACTAAAATATTTTAACGCTTTCATATTTGATTTTTTTGTGAAAAAAAACATGTAGTTTTTGCGTGTCTTCATCATGTCTGAAATAGTTAAATAAGGCTGAAATGTAGGAATCCAAAACTTTTAATATTGAACAAAAATATACTTTTGATTAAATCATTTCAACTCATAACTATGAAGTACTCGTAATCACAATGTCTAAAACATCGTATCTTCAAGAATACTTTCCACTTCCATTTGAGATTTCCGATATATCAATTAGTCTGTTAGTAATTGTTCAGCTTTGTTCCTCCACCATGTAATGTCATTGTTAAAAATAAGAAGAGACCCGTGTCCAACAGAAAAGGATTTAAAGGGTGACGATGACGACATAAAAATTTATAATGGCTTCGAGTTTTTAAAACCATTAATATTACCGACGGTAACCCATACAATATAGTTTGACAACTTTTTTATTGAAAAAATATAATATAATGTTATTCAAGAAATAATTTGGAACGGCATACTACATATTAGCATAGGAATAAACTCGATTTCCTGCTACGTCACTCGGTTGTTCATTTTGAATTGCAAATGTGTTCGGATTTTAAATTTTTGAACGCCTCTTGCGTAGGCGTTCGTTGAGCGGGAACGAGTGACTGGACTTTTTATCAGTTGCCAGCATAAAAAATATTATATTTCAATTTACTGCCAACATATAACAACACAGTGTTGCCACAAAAAATAAGCCAATGTCAAGTTAATAGACACTTGGTTAATCTATGTAGCTAAACATAATTACACTGGTCTTTTCTATTAGCATATGAACAGGATGCGCGGTTTGATGTAAAAAATATGTTACAATAAAAGACATTACTACATTTATGTATCTATTATCTACAATAAAAAATAACTCATAACTAGCTCTAGGTATCCGTATATAAGATCAAAGCATATCAAAATGGACCAATGAAATGAGTTGGGTTTTTAACTAAGGCCATAGTGATAAAAAAAACTAATTAAATAATCAGGTATTTTAGCAATAACATATTAAACAAGGAATTAGTATTTTTTGTCTTTATGTAATATTTCTAAGGAATTTGCCAAAGGTCATTTTTTTAACAATTTAAAGGCGAAGACAACCTTTGACAATCACAATGACTTTAATGTTTGGCGAACGTGTATACGTGCATACATTAAGAGGTAGAGTATAAAATTAAATACATTTATGCATAAGCATAAGTATAATTGGTATGTGAACTCGCCCGTTATAAGTCAACTTACACCTGTTAAGCGGAATATTTTGCGCTTTGCATTTACTACTATTTAATGTTAATAACACATTGATTATAGGAAATATTTTTATCCATTAGTAAAATTATATCACTACTTAATCATTCTTAAATTCTTTTAAATGTAATTAAGCAGTATTCGTATTTTAATATAATTATGTTTTAAATCCTCGTAGCTCTAATGCTGTTGGAGATAACAATTTCAAAAGTTAAGCAATGCCGAACGCACTCAGAACTTAGACGACTGCTAGAGGCAAATTTTTACGAATATTTCTATGCTTTGGTGGACATGTTAAGCAGTCGTTACTAATCGTTATTCTAGATGTACTCTCCCTAAACTTCTTTAATGGGGGTAAAGGCACTTTTAAAATGTTAATATACACTACAACAGTGTAATGACATATCTTCAAGCCTTCTAAAACGGACTTCAGCCAATGTAACTTAATAGAGTTCCACATTAAAAAACAATTAGAAACGGTTCGACCTAGAAACCGTTTCTCTGATTTGTGTTAAAAAAATCATATAGGAAAATATGAATTTCTAAAATTATTTACCTTATATCTTTAATATTCCTGTTACGATTCATGCAATAAAGATGCTATATTCAATTAATCACGACACATCTTTATCACTACTAATATTGGCCTTAAACACAACATTATGGCAACAATAATTTTGGTATATGTACTTTCTACAACGCACAACGTATCATTTCATTGGAAAGCCGAAAGATATGCTAATTCGCGCTCAACGGTCTGTTGTGTTGCTATATGCAAAAATGTTGGATAAAAAAGTTACCGTTAGCTCGTGGGAGTTTCATGAATGGATCTTGCTTAATGAAACCAAACCAAGTTCGTAGAACTTGACACCGCGTGATGAACACTAGATACAAATATATGTACGGCTATCGATAATAATCTATGAAAATAGACAAATAGAAATTTAAATGTTAGCACCGGTCGTAGAATTGTGGAATATTTTAACACCTCTTTAAACTGATCAGTAAGGAATATGATAGTGCCTTTGCACAGATTTCTCTTTTCTACCTTGTTGTGATTTTTTTATCTGTGTATATGTATATAAATAATTAAATATAGAATCTCATCTGATACATGTAAACACCTTTACATTACATTTAATCGCTAAATGCTAAGTTTTACTGTTGTCCTAGAAGTGGTGGACAGAAAAATTATCCAATACGCTTTTCAGGTTCGACTTAGTTACAATTTGTTTCAGAAAGCATAGTTTTGTATTTTGATTAAATAATTTACAGGGAGTAGTGAATTTTTATGATACCGATACCGTTATCATACTAGAACTATTGTATTTTATCCAGCGAAGTCACAGAGTTATCAATGCTTTTCGTAATTAATGGACGCGGTTCAACAGCCCTTGTCAACTGTCAGCTGTCATCTAATTAGTGGCAACACTAAAGCGTTGTCGAGTTGAAGTGTCAAAATGTTATAATTGTAGTAATTAACGATTTCTTAATTGTTCCAGGTAAGTTGCTGAATAGTTGCCATTTGAATATTCATGCTTCCTCGTAAGTAAATCTCAACAGTGAAGTAGGTACGTAACTACGTCTAATTTCGTGCCTATATTTATAATGACATTTATTTGATGAACAAGTTGGAAGGAAATATTCCTATTAAATCGCTTTAAAATGTACCAACATTCGTGTTTTATATCAAATATTGCTATGACATATAATAATGAAAAATTGTAAATAAGGTTATTATAATTTAAATAATAATGGATCGGATTTCATTCTTAGACTCCAATGATCTGGGGTTTGACACTCTGACTTGACCATGTAATGTGCGGTTTTAAATGTTAATGTTACTCGCTGAAACTATAAAAGAAGCCAAGTAAGCTTTCGACATATATTTACCTATAGTTCTTTTAGCTACGTGAAGTTTGTCAATCCGCAATTGAACAACGTGCCAGATTATGATCTTATAACTTCCTGTTATGGGGGTGACCCAACTCTACCCGCAAACCAATAAAAGACGTATATAATGTCAATTATGATGATGATGATGATTCGAATGAACATAGTATGGAAAAAATATTTTGTCGAATAAAGTTATTTGTAAAGCTACTGTAAACTCTAACACCTACTGCACAAAATCATTCAAATTCAGTGCTTTCCATAATAGTTTTGTCACATCACTTTAACTATGATAACGATGACTAGTCTTGACGGTTCTAAAAGTGAATAGAAACCCTTGTTCGAATGTAGAACGTTAAAAGAGGCTGAATGTCTAATTTACATTTATATGTAATTAAAATCCTTACAAGTACAAGATATAAAAGATAATGAAAGAGAACACGTGCCGATCTTTCCACAAAGTGGTTATGCCTTCACACATTATCATCCATTTATTTCTCGAATTCATAATTACGTTTATTCTCATTACTAGTTAAGTGATTTCATTAAAAAATATGAAGAAGGACACGCAATGTTAAATATATTCATTACTATTTAGAAATAATTGCTACGCGGATAATAAATTAATTAAAAATGGCTTTAAATCGTCAATTACCACAATATGTAGATACCTATAAGTACCTATTCCAATGTCCAACTATTCCACTGGTGGGAAGTACTATACACCTGTTCCTACCTCTTCGGGGATTATAGGCGCGATGTCAAATTTTTTTACAGATAAATATAATTTTTTTAAAAAGTTTGAAAACAATTTCATCGATCTCGAATGCAATTATGCTTAAATAGGCGTGCTTGTAATAATTGTAGAACAGAACAAGTTAGAACATGTTGAAATATAGAGCAAGGAATGTTAGATTTGTGTAACACTTGTGAGAATACAGTTAAAGTTACCATCAGCGGCGCAGCTCTCCGGTTATACTGCTGTGGCCACACTTATCGTGGGAAATATACCAATGTGGTATTTTATGCATAATGACTCGTTAATTCGCTTCTCATTACCATCTCCGTGCTCGAGTCGCTGAGCTAAGGTCGAAACGCTTGACTAATAATAATTAATGAAATACGGAAAAGGTGTAATTAAACTTTGCTGAAACTTCAAGCGGCTTAATTCAATCATTCTTCGTTGTGTGTTATTTTGTCTTTTTTTTAATAAATTAGTTCTCGCTTAGTCGTGTCTAGTTTCTTTTTAGATCTGAGATTTATTTAATATATTTGCCTAATTAATTATTCAGATATTTAGTACTATAATTTTTAACACGAAGTTATTACAAGATCATTGGGAACCACACAAATTGAAGAGAGGTCATATGTTGCAAATAATATAAATATAATATTAATAATTTTGAATCAACTATTTACGAACAAATTTTAAAAAGCTTTTTAAAGATAAAAACAAAAAAAATGTAAATAAATCGAACAACAATAAAACAGGAACACAAAAACAATTGTCATAAAAAACCCTATGCAACACCTTTTTTTTACTACTTTTCGAAATTACCGTTTTTATGCTTCCCTCTTCATTGAGACAAATAGGTTGTAAAATAGCTATGCAATTGCATTACTAACATACTTTGTTTTTACTTGGTGATGTTAAAAATTTCTTCATTAACACGATCAGATCTCAACTATGTCGCGACCAAGTCCAGCTTCGTCGCGATTAAGTCCAGCTATGTCGCTCAGTGGCGCTGAATTTGTATGCCGTCCGCGTCGTAAGCCAGCGGACAAAAGATCTTAAGCATTCTATTATAGCCATAACATTACCGCCTAATTGGGTTTATCTGTTTTAAATTACGTTACGATTGTGTTGTCCATACGTCGACATTCAATGTGCACAATATTCAATATTACGGTGGTTAAATATTGTCTTGGGTGTTTATTGGTTAACCTTCTGGCATTATTTATCAACGATAGTCTTTTTTAAATGCATGTTACACCTCTTCATGATCATCGATTCTTTTATTGTTCTTTTCGTGGATCTATATTTACTTATAGGCTGTTAAGGAAAGGTCGAAAGATTGCCATCATCGCCAAGCTCATGCTCCTAGATTTTATACCTTAGAAAATAATATATGACACCGAAAAACCTCCTGAAGTTTTTCCTTCACACTTAACAACTGATATTAATATTATTATTTAGTACCTATATTTAAATGTGTAATTTAAAATTAAATTAATACACAATAATATAATTAACACACGTACGTGTAATACAAATGGTGTAATAACAAAAACTCATCCAAATTTGGTCCATACATATCATAATCATAAATTGATCGACTTTTGGGCAGAAGTCATCAACAATCAACAAAACAGATTGAAGCTTACACGACCTCGCAATACTAAATTGGTAGTCACAAATTGGTAGTCACAAATGAGTAGAGTCAGAAATTTGTAGCCAGTCATGTCAGAGCGTTAGGTTTACACAGGTAATGTACCCCAAGAATAATTAAAACAGGAATAGGAACACAGCATTAATTATTTAATTTAAGGCTTGCAGAAGAATACAGCTTGTCTGGGCGGCATATAAGAAACTTCGTCACCTGTATCACAAAGCCTAAAGACAAAAGTCTTTAACAAGTGCGTCCTACCTGTCATGACTTACGGAGCTGAGACGTGGACACTGACGGTGCGACTGGTCCACCAATTTAAGGTCTCTCAGCGAGGTATGGAAAGGGCTATGCTGGACAGCCTTCTGAAGGATCGTATCAGAAATGAGGCGATCCGACAGAGAACCAAAGTTATCGACATAGCCCAAAGGATTAGCAAGCTGAAGTGGCAGTG
>DWMG01004646.1:0-10767 GCA_018244855.1 Elbella merops | reverse complement strand
TACACTATTAGGCATATTTTCTAGATTAAAATTGTACAATTATTTACTAAATTATCGACAATTTTATAAAAGAAATTTGACAAGTCAGAAGCGTGATCGTTTCGTTATTGATGAGGGGTTAAATTGTTTTGTGATTCGAGGATCTTTTTTTATGTTTACTTTGGGAAATTTTATTTTTCGGTAGTTGCTAAGTTTTGGGGATCTCAAAAGCAATGCATAAGGTCTCTGCGCGTTTAATGGGCGAAAACTACACCGTGTTCTAAGGAGCAGAACACATCCCTGTCGGACTACATTAGTTAGGATCTTAGCAAGTTTAAGACTGTTTCTGTGACCTGTTTAAGTTTTTATCCTTCTAACGTGTTAAGGATTTTTTTTCACACCGCACGTGCAGGCGTGACGACTTTATTCGATGTGTTCTTAATGTTCTTTATACTTCTTGTTGGCATTTTTACTTATTTTATAAGGAATCCTAAATTAATTTATTGGTTGTTGTATTGAAATTTTATATATATTTTTTTCTTCTTAAATTATTATTCTACCCTTGGATCTAGATGTTTTTGTTGATAATTGGCACTCGTGTTGTATGCAGTCCATTAGATATTTAAAATGTGACAAAAATGTGCCAAAAATGTTATTTTTATGGTTTTGTCTTCCATTAAAAATGTTTTTGTATTTAGAGTATATTTACACGATTGGCTAATAAATACTTCCTATGTACTAATGTTCACATGTCGAAGTAGCTAACATATTGTTGATGGGCTGCACGTCTCCGTATAACCGTAGATATCAAACTGATTTGCATCGCATATATGTATAAATAGTTCTTTTCCTTCCTTACTTTAAAATTAGTGAAACTTGAACGTAACTACTCATAAAGTGTAATTGTAATCGTTAAACTGAACTTCATAAATCCTAATATTGATGATAATGGCGTTTTTAATAAAAACAAATATACAAATGTCGTTAGTTTTATTCATGTCCTGTACACGCCCCGCTGTGTCGCCGCCCGCCTACCGTTCACGGCTTGCAAAGCGTCTGTTTGTGCCTTTTTTCTTTTCAATTACGCTTGTCATATTGTTTCCGGCTAGTATCTTTTCCCGCAAGTCTGCATGCACGTTCTAACACCTCATCGGCCACCGTAGCTTCGCCATCATTTATATTTATTTTTCTTTAATTTAACTATTTATTTTTATTAATATTTTCGATCACTTTTTTTTCATTTTCTTTATCAAGTTTTCATTTGAAAGAGACTTACGTTACTATGCAAATTAGAAAAGATATCAGCTAGGTGTTTACGTATTATTTTGTTTTACCGCGTACGGGGACCACCCCCACATTTGTTTTGTTTTCAATTTGTTTGCAGGTAAAAAGTTATTCTCCTGCTCGCTATGCGCGAAAGTGTTGTGCTCAAAGGCCTCGTTGAAACGGCATATCGCCGACAAGCACGCCGAGAGGCAGGAGGAGTACCGATGCACGATATGCGAGCGGGTGTACTGCTCGCGAAACTCCCTGATGACCCATATATACACCTACCACAAGTCCAGGCCAGGGGAGACAGACCAAATCCGGTTTTTTTAGTGACTACTCGGGCGGAGTTGGCGCGGCGTGCGGCAGAACTCATCTTCCAAAGAGAACCATCAGGCCGACCCTCGCTCGGCAGCCGCTCGTAACAACGCTCACCCAGGTTAGAAACTGTTTCTAGACAACAACACGTAGGCTACATGACCGCTGAGATCATTTACGATGTTTTCTCACACGATAGACCAGTTAGGAACTTAAGGGTCCCCTTTTAGTTATGTTTATGTTTGTTTTATTGTTTTATTATTATTGTTTTGTTCTAAATTTTAGTTTCATTCTTATTTTACTTTTCAATGTAAACCCCGAGCCGAAGGCCCCCTCCCACCGGGTTTCGCAGTTTGGACGTTGTTGTGTTGCTTGGAGCATGCTTCTATCATTTTTGTTATCACGTGTTTCTGTGTCATTGTGGTTGAAAGAATTTCCTAAAGTTTTGAATATATGAGAAATCGTGATTACTGTGTAGTTAGTCAATGTGTACAGTGCATATTATTAGTATTATACCTAATATTATTAACCTCATACATTCTACGTATTATAAAAGGCTAATAGATTGTAACCGATAAAGATTGCATTTCAACTTCTATTTGTCGCTTAATGTCTTGAATGCCGCCAGCTAACCGAATGTCGCCGCCGGACGAGCTCGATGAGGAATAAGTACAATCTGTTTTCGGTTTGCAGCTGTACCGCCCCTCCGCATGCCCCCGCCCACCGCCGGCGGCATCAACGAGCCACAGGAATGTCCCTACTGCCGCAGGACATTCTCTTGTTACTATTCCTTGAAACGACACTTCCAAGACAAGCACGAGCAGTCCGATACTCTGTACGTGTGCGAGTTCTGCCACCGGAGGTACAGGACCAAGAACTCGCTCACCACGCACAAGAGCCTGCAACACCGAGGCTCCAGCGGTATGCTTAAAAGGCTGCTCAAGACCTCCGCCTTGCACAGCGCGTTGGCCCCGTCCCCGCACCACCTATTCGACCTGGGTGCCGGCGATCACGGCCCGCAGCTGCCGCCAGGCCTTCAATGACCACAGACTATGGTTTGAATCGGTGATAACGCTCCCCGGCTCGAATATTCTCGGCCCTTTCGTCGAGCATATTTGAAACGGGGCAAACGAACTCGGACGCGATAGGGATAGCATATATGTGCAATATACGGACAATGCCAAAACTATGCTGGACTACGCCGCATATATGGTAAATTGTGTATTATAATGGTAGTAAAATATTGACGTTAGTTTTAAAAGTTACGTGAACAGTATTGTCGCACGCGACTTCTAGAAGTCGTCTAGTGTACGCTTCGACGATCGGACTTCGCTCGGCGGCCGGCGACAGCGCCGCGGGAGTAGCGGCCATTTCTAGATGTCTAGAGGGAATGTTCAACCAGTGTTCAAATTGACAATGTAATTCAGAGCAATACTAAAGTATTCATATTTCTAGTACTGCCAAATTATGCCAACTGTATTCTAAAAGAGAAATACATTTTTTTAAATCACTTTTCGATAAATGTCTAGTGTCAAATTAGAGTCGGTAATCTGTACAAAATTGAACGTACAAATTTTAACAGTAAATTAAAAGATTGAAGAAAATATTTTTTAAAGAAACTTTTTTCGGATCGCCAAATCTAAATTTTTAAAGATACAGATTATTTAAGGATTAATTACAAAAAAAATTAGATTTAAAAATTAAAAAAAAAATGTTGATGTTGAGTAAAAATTAAAGACTTCTTAGAATCTGATTTTGAAAGTACAAAAGAATAACGTCTAATCAAAGAATAAGTGTATTTATTCTACGTGCGTTTTGGCTTCAATAATAATAATGGTAAATAAAATAATGATTATGATCAATGTATAAGTAGCCGTGCCTTCGTTCGTCTTCATGCCATTATTGGAATTGGTTTGAGTGTATTTCCGAACTGAGAGGAACGCGAGTGGAGCTGGTGGAGGTTTGAAGTGAGATGAAGTGGAGGGCGGAGGGGAAGGACGAGCGACGTGGGCCGCCAGGCGCCTGGCACCTCGCATACAGGGTTAGAGTGAGGCGGGGTGCTACGCCGGGAGCGTCCAGGTGGGTGGGTCTTCGAAACGCAGCAATCTGTTCGACGATCGTATACGTGTGCATGATTTCAAATCATGAAACAAATTAATCATTTCTTCTGTATAAAATTACGTAGATATTAGGTATTCATTAATATAATTATATTTAATCTGTATCCATTTTCGGATTTCTCTCTATGAGTGTATAGTGGTTTCTTATTTAAATGTCGACCAACGTAGAGGACGTCTCGTTATTGAAAATTTATTAGATTATTATTATTATTATTATATTATTCTCAAAATTAAAAGTCTTAAGAACGACCATAAGATGGCTGCAGATTTTTAAAATATTTTATTTACTTATATTATAGGGAATTACATGAATACCACATTTGGCTGAATGATTCAAGGGATACATATCTATTCAGGGTGTACATTGAAAATCCTTTAGATGTCATAATCAACAATTGACACACTCAAGTGACAACCCTACATATCACAGACAGAATATCTATAGACAAGTAACGCTACACAGGAAGTAAAGTATTGTAACACCGTGATAATTTTGCAAAGCCAAAGAAAACGAAATGGGGATAACGTTTTGCCAAGTTGCATTTCATTTCCTTTAGAATAAAACAATTATTCTTTAAAAAAAGATACGACAAAAATTTTCGTGCCATATCGTAAACAACCCTTTTGGACTAATACCATATCAATCACTCGAAGTGAAAAAAAAAAATACGTTGTAAGCTAGCAACACTCGGACATATGCAAGCGTAGATCCACACCAATGCAATTTAGCCAACATAAGCTTTCTGAACAATGAAAGTTATTCTTGCATTTATTTTTCCAATGATAAATAAGGTAACACTGATTAAGAATATTTAATATAAGTTTTATCGTATTATAGATTTCTTTTTTCGGAATGTTGCATATTCGTACTTTGTGATATGAGTTTTTAAAACGTTATTTGGTATAATTCCGAATATATTTTAAAGTAAGTTTCATTTTATTCAGCTTAACTTAATTAGATGTTATTAGTTGGATGGTATGGGGGCTATTGTAGGCTCAGTTTATAATTTTATCATTTTACTAAGCGAGGTTCTCCCGGGTATAAACTTGTATAACGCGCGTACCTCCATATGTTTTAATACCTCAGATGATTTGTTTTTCTTATTTTAATTTTTATTACAACGTTATACTTGGCCGTCTGTTTAGATTCCGATGGGCGTGGAATGTTATCATCGGTTCGGAAATCTGGATAGTATCATTTTAGGGAGCTTAGAAGTGAAAAAGCAAGCGGGTAGTTTAAATTGTAAATATGTTATAAGTTAGTAATGAATACATAATGAAGTATCGTGGCATCATTCGGGAATAAAGCCTCGTGATATTATTAACTAAATAGTAAATAGATAAAATCATTAATGGAAAGGATTTTTATATATTCTACTAATGGATTTATTAATAGTGAAACTTAGACTTAGTCTTTCGGTAACGTTTTTAGTGTTTGCGTTTATTGTTTTCGCTGTGCAATTATTTCGGGTTCGGCTGTTAGCTGGCTTATTGTTGACCGCTTTGTTTCGATGTTTCGGAATCATTTTCCCACCAATTTTGTTCGTTGTTTGGATTTGATTTTTTTTTTGTAAAACGTAATTCTAAATTTGATCTCAGTTGACAGCTGCGAACTACATCGATATTCGGAGACAGCCGTTGGTGATTGTTGTTAGGCATAGGTTATCGCGTTAAGTTTGGATAAGTGTCGGCAAATGGGGGGTTCGGTCGCAGCTAAAAATTCAAAAAGGAAAAGGTAATTTCACCAATATTCCAAAAAGTAACAAGAGCTACGGCGAAACAATACATTTTTATATTATATTTTGCAATGTATACCAAAATACTGCATTTTTAAATAGTAAGTGTTTAAGTGAGAAATCGTTTTTTTATTATAAATTATAGCATCGTCTGGATTAATCAACGAGTTATATTCTTTTCGCTTTTTCGCAAAATAATTTATTTTAACTAACTAATGAAATACGTTTAAATAAACCGACTGTGTTACTAAGTAAGGTAATGCACAAAATAATCAGCAACGGAATGCCTTCGTAACAGTACAACTATTACAATAGCATACAATAAGTAAATATTATAAGGAAATATACTAGAAATAACAATATGGGGTCATTTAACGCCACTATTCAGTTACACGAGTGTTGCGGGTACTTGGAGAAAATGTCTGAGACCTTACGCTTGTGTTACATTTCCCTCCAATACTAAATAATTACAAAATGTAATACATAATCATGTTTTTTCATGCATTTGATACTCTTTTCTATTTAATTTATTTTACATAACTTACATTTATCCAGCGACGTTGACACCATATTGTCATTTTATAGTCCTCTATATTGTTTATCTGTTGCTAACTGACCTAATTATATTTTTTTCTCCACAGACCATACGTAACTACAGATACATTCTTATTCCAATTGACGTATGCAATTAAAGTACTTCGATATAGTTTTTAACGAATCAAAATAATATATTTTTCATGAATATAGCACTGAATAAATTAAATCGATAAATTAAAATATTTTACTATTTAAAAGTTTGCTCCGTAAGGAAATATTGCATATAAATTATAATATTAAAATTTAATCAACAATCTACATGTTCACAAAGCGATTCACAAATCTTCAACAATCTTGCTTTTTAAATAAGTATTACATACCTCCAATAATATTAAGTATTACCTCCATTAAATCGTTTATAATTTTGTTTATTATAAAATACTTAACGTAGAGAGTGGAAAGTTCTTGCCGCCTACGCTGAGACGCAAGGTGAATATTTCCTCGGTAAATAAAATGTATACGGGGTAGAGTAAGATTTAACCGACGGAATATTCGAGGTGGGCCAATCGGCGCGGCTGCAGCGGGCCTCCACCGTAACCTGGACAAGTCAATATACATACGTGATCGTTTATATATTTATGAAATACAATAATTATAGGTATTGTCAGACTAAAGTTAAAACAGTTGTTACATAGTTCTTCCCATACACACATTATTTTTGTTATCCATAACCATATTTAAAATGCAATAGTTTATCGTCGACGTTTTATTTTTTGACCGTTATTTTCTTTTTATATAACGGCCAAAAATTAAAATACAGACTACCTCAGTTCACAATAGTTAATTATATAAAATAATTTAAAATTGCTCGGCCGGAAAAGCGAAGCCATTTTTAAGAATAAATCGACTTCATTGAAACTATACTTAAGATAAAAATAACACCGACTTTAAATTTTTGTTCGCGTTGTTTTCACAACTAATAAATATTTATACTTATAATATAATAACTCATTTGTTGAATCTATACACCAATTTTTCATATATTTTTATAACTTCTACGTTCCTTGTTGTACTATGTAGCTTGAAAAGTCGTTGAAATTTATATCTGAAGTCGAGTGTATAAAGTAAGTCATTAAGAATAAGTCGTTATATTCTTAAGTCAATAGCTTTAATATTTACAGTATCTTCCACTTAAATGTAATTATTATAAATACAGTTTTAGCAATAGTTCCCATCTGCCACAATACCTCAGTAAATATAAATATTGTAATTTAAGTATAGCAGATTATCCGTTATAACTGTATTTTTCAGTTGGAATGTTTGTTATTTTTAAAAATTCAGTTACTCTACACACTTGTCACAAATTGCAGCTACTGAATCAGTACCTGGATACTTGCTTGATATAAAAGAACAGTTTATAATAAAATATATGTATATCATAATTGTTTTAAATGAAAACCAGTCGAACGATTGGATAATAATCATAGGACAGTTGATTCCGCACTTTGTTACTGTTTCCTTCATAAATCTCTATACATCAAGTAATGTTCCCGTTCCATATTTATATTACAGATTGTCTATAAAGTAATATTGTCTATGTCGTCCTTATGTGATAATTTTATAAATAATCACAAAATAATCTGCTGAACCCCTTAAACTAGTTACATAAATCATAGTTCCGTAACTCAAAGTGCACTTACGTCTTTTATATAAGAAGTATTAAACTACGTAGTTCATACGCCTCTCCGGTCGAGCAATAATCGTTGATAGCCAGTTTTTTGCAGTAACTATATTTAAAAAGTATTTACAATATACCCACTTATGACAAACAATATATTGCTATAAGTAACTTTTTATCTACAGATGGAAGTAAAGCATTGGCCCAATTCGGCTGAAGATGGTACTGGACTGCGCTTTGTTTGTTAGTCTTAGGAATATAGTCTGCTGGCAGGTTTTTAAATGTCGTATTGCATTTATACGTTGACGTCCAGCAGGCCAGCGTGCTCCAGTCATTTCCAGCAGGATTGCACCACTGTTACTTGTTATGCTTGGGTAACACATTTTATACACAGAAATATTTTTTTATGAAAACAATTTATATGTCAATGTTAATTAAGTGGCAATTCTAATTTTAACTGCACTATATTTTTGCTGACACGATTAGGTTAGATTTTTCTTTTTTTTGTAATATTGTAATGTATGCACGATCTGCGTTTTTATTAGTGTCGATATATTTTTTTCTTTTCTTTTTTTTAAGATTTTCTCGTCTTAAGTGATACGTACCCTCGATTCATTAAGGAAACATACACATTTTATTAATTTATTGTATTTTTATAGAGAACAAACGTTAAAATCGAGCGTATGTGACATTTACGGCCGTTTTGTATGCCTAACTAATATTGTGTTAACATTATGTGAAAGTTATAATTTGCCATCGTTGTCAAAGGAGAAATATGTTTTAAATACATTTAGTTAATGAGTTTTGTTATACTTTTAATATTCGGAACAGAGGGGTGGGATTGTAAAAAAATGTTTAATAGTATTGTGTATCGATGGATAAGGAATAGATGTGGAGGGACCGTGTGTATGCGGCTCTATAGAATATTAGGGCTCTCTTGAAATTGTTGTAAGTTAACATCTTCAGTCAAGACACTTAAAGTACTATTGTTGTAGACTGTATGGATGTCGGCTATAACGAATTGAAGCAGTTTCATAATCACTGCAGTCGTGAATTGTAAAAATGTCTTTTGCTTTGAATTGTTAAACATGTAAAGCGTTACGTTCAAATATTTGTTCAAAATAAAAAATGCATACTCTCAATAATTTGAAGCACATTTATTAATACGGTTGAGAATATTTATATTTTAAAATGCCATAGAGACAAATAACAATAAACCTTTCCCGCCAATATCGCCTTTGACAGCTCAACGTATACGTTCATCAATTTGACCTAACACAGATAACAAAAAACACAAAAGTAATCAATGTTTCAACTGTTATCCAACCAGTACTATTTTGTTATTAAATTTTTTTTTCTCACGATTTCAGTGACTAAGAAATGGAAGTGTCTTTACTTGTTTTGATGTTGTTGATAAATGTGATTAAGGAATCAACTCGGGTTGCGTAGAAAGTACATATCAAAAGTCGGGTGAACTAGTACTCTAAGTATCTTTGAATCTGACTTGCAGTGACTTCTAATTACCTGCAAACTGTTTGTTTTAAGCGGTCCTTTAGGCTCCACACAAAATCTGCGGTTTGAAATGTCATGGGGAATAAACAGTTGGTTGTAATAAAAGTATAAAAATTAATAAACTCGCAGTGATTCCATTGAGATTGTGTTTTTATTTATTATCCTTTTTGTCCTTTTATTGTTTATGTGTTAAACTTATACAAAGGCGAGCTCCCTATGGCCCAGTAAAAAACTGAGTCATCAAATTTAAGTCTACACACCCATTCTCCACGAAGGAGTAGGCAGAGGAGTATGGTATACTCCCACGTTCCACCAGTTACGTTTAAGTCCCATGGAATAGGTGGTGAGCCTGTTGCCATACACCGGGCAAAAATCTAGAGTCCAATGCACTATTATAAGTTTTGAATTGTAAAAATACAATATTATCCGATCCGAGATTTGAAATTTACATTATGCCTTTAAAATATAATAAATAAACTTTTTGGGATATCTTGTTCTATGATTACCAGACAACTGATAAACATACATATATTCATATAAATATATGCTTACATAGCTAGTCTTTGACTGCCTCGTTTGTCGTGTTGGTTGCAAGTGCGACTGCCGATCGAGAGGTCCCGGGTTCGATTTCCGGGTCGAACACTACAAAAATTTTCTAATTTAGATTTTCTAGTAGTGGTTCGGAGTCTGGATATGTGCCCGATGCATGGCAAGCTAGCCTTTTACACTTGTGTTCTCAACACAAAGACTTGCCCCGAGCGGGAATTGACATTCAAGACTTCTCACTCAGCCGTAAAGTTCATCAACTACTGAACCATTTTTAGAGTCCACTTGGAGACCAACAAGTTCAACCGAAAAAACATGAAACAGAATTTTAGCATAGATGTGATCAATATATGTACTCTGAAATTAAATTTCTTCATATACTACATTTACGTTATCATTTTCTGACTTGTTCTTCCCAAAGAATAAGGGTTTCCACAATCAGATACTAACTTGGCACTTTAGATAAGGTGATTTAAATATAATTTTTATACAGAAGTAATAATGTTACTTATTAAACCAACAGCCAGATTATTAATTTAAATATACTTAATATTGTGTAATTTAACATACTCTCTCCCTCCCAGTCCAGTTTATCATTCAAATGTTGAAACATACGTCTCGTCTCCGAACGAAAGGGTTAAGGCCATAATCTGCCACGCTAGCCAAGTGCGGCTTGGCAGACCCTATACGCCTTAGACATAATTTTTTCTCAATTTTAAGGTGTGCAGGTTTCCTTACAATATTTTCCTTCACTTTTAATTTACAGGCATTTACTTGAAATTATTTTTGTATATGTAAGAAAAACATACAATGTTAAATTAAAATTCGTAATAAGTATTGATGGAAACAAATAGTTTATACCTAAGCGACAACATTAAATTACGCCTCCACTAACAGATACTATATAAACAAAGTTTACATAAAACTGTGCTTATTTTCTTTACATAATAAATAGAGCTAATAATTGAATAAGTAATATATAGCAGTAAGCAGTATTATAGTAAGCAGTGATAGCCTAGTGGTTAAGAATTCAGTCCCTCACTCCGGGGGTGCCGGGTTCAAACCCATGGCGCGC
>DWMG01004645.1:0-10768 GCA_018244855.1 Elbella merops | reverse complement strand
CAGGCCTACCCAGTCTGTATATTTCTGATGTTAACAATAAGAGTAGTCACCGCTCCTTATTCTTATTCCTAATGTCTCCGATCCTTATTATTATTCCTATTGTTAATATTGTTTTTAATAAAAAACTTATGTCATTGATTTCGTAAGTGAACCTCAATTAACAAAAGCGTTCTCGCATATTTCTTTTCGATGTGGGAGTAACAAAGTGCTCCATGCATTTAGATGTGCTGGCTGTACATGAAAATTAATCTCCGTCGCGCTCTACTAAGGATTTAAGCTCATAAATTGCGAGCAGAGAGAAAGGGTAGCCGGTTCATTATTTAGTCCGTTTAAATCACTAAGTCCTTAAAAGACATTAGCAGGCTTTGTAGCGTTATCGCAGTACACAAAAGAGATTTGAAACGAACTGCCAAGGGGTGGATCCGTCAATTATTACTCTTTATATCCAGCTTATGCTATATTTGTTATGCGTTGCGCTCTGACGATGCGTTATAAAATTCTGATCATATTTTTTAACATACAATATTTATTCTATATTATTTAGATTTTATATGTGGCGTGTATTATATATATGTATGTATGTATATTGCTATGTAGAGCTGTAAGTTTCCTTCATCAATCTATTCCTGTGAATCATTTGTTACTGTCGCATTTGAGGCTATCCTTTGACTCAATTACGCAATTAATAAACATGTATTATAGATATATAGGTTGATATCTCAATTATATTTCCTCAGTGTGTTACTGCGCGTGAATTAATCAGATGTATCAGGGCGTTAGTGACAAAGTATAAAGATCTATCATATTTTGTTTGCTATCCGTACTCGCGAGGGGACAGAGCACTAAATACGTACATAGCACTCACGCTAATTGTTTCCGCCATTTGAATATTGCCGGCGACAATTACTGGATTGGTCCACGCCCGAGGACGCTGCACGACGGACCCCTAAATTAATTGTTCTCTGCCACTTTGTTTTATTTTGCAGTCGCGAGAACAAAATGTATTCCGAACTGAAACAATAAAAGTGTCATCGCGCATTGAAATTCTCATTTCAATATTGAGTCAGCGCTTTTGATGTTCACACGGAAGCAATCTTTTAAAATATATATTTGAAACGTAATATAAAATGTTATGTCGGTATATCATTTTAAAATAGAGTTAATTGATTATATCATTGAAAATTATTAGATTTTTGCAATATCTATCATATGTTTATAGTATTATAGATTTTTCAGACACTTATAAAATTGAGACATTTTTTTTACTGTTAAAAAAGGACTTATCAAACATACATATACGTTATTGATTTGCTAATAGTCGTTTGCCTTAAGCGCCCATGTGTTCAATTCTCCTTTTCTGAGTCATATTGTAAATGTACTCGTATAACATTATTCTTCTCACTGTAATTTCGAACATGTCCATAATCCCAAAATAGCGCTTTTAGTATCCGGTGTAGGCGTAAATAATATTTCCTCAATTAGCACCTCTTGTGATACTGAGTAGCATTTCCGGACACGTGACGTGGGTAGCAGCGGATATTAGTTTACGTATTTTATCATGATCTCGTCGTATCTATAGATATCAAAGCTATATTGATAAATGGGCCTGCGAAGTTAATAGTCCTCTTTTATAATAATATGGCGGTATAAAAATGAGAGTGCTAATAAATGTGATATACCACCCATAAATGTGATGCGTAATTCATAACTGTGACATAAAATCCACAATACAATCGTCCATAATGTTTTGCCGTCAAGTAGCAATGCTGCCATCCGTTACTCTTTGGAAGTCCACAGCTTTATGCACAGTTCCCCTTAATCGGCTCTACTCCACCCGGTACTAAACCTTCCGAATCCAGCTGTTGTTCGCCCATTTAAGATTTTTGACTCTCTTCTCTTTTGCAAAATTTATGGCAGGGCATACCAAAACAAAATCTGTCAATAAAGTCTTAAAGTAATCATAAAAAGCCCCCGTTTCTTTTCTGTGCATAGGTTCATATTTTGTTAGACGGGCATTTCGTTATTAAATTACATGCTGTATAGATAGTCAAATACTCTCGGACATCTCCTTTGTACCCACATCGCCATACTGACAGGCGGTGTTACGTTGCAGTATAAACACCTCGGGGTATTTGGATGAAATTTTAATGAGGGGACGCAGACTTTTGCGGTCTTTGAAGGGGATCGCTAATTACGACAGTATAAAATGATGAAGTATTATTGGTATCGCTAATAGCTTTTGAAGAAGATAGGGTAATTATCACGCATTTACAACTGATATATTTACTTGCTAATGGAGTAATTGATTTGTATTTACTTAAATAGATCAAGTAATTGGTGTAATTTCGGTAAGCTTAATAGTGAGTACACGTTATTGCATACTATGAATAATATAATCATTATGATATCAAACGAGATTTAAAATTTGAAATTCTTTCTAAAGTTAGAAAGTACATTAACCCAAAGTGGTCATTGGAAAAACTATTCTGTATTTCTAGTAGGTAATCAACGTATAGAATCAAATTCGCTAAATAATTTGAAATTTGGTTACTTTAGATTTAAACAATATTGCAATATAAACTTGCTAAAAATAATAAGGATCAAAAGCATAAACTGAAAATAATAAATGCCAGAAGCGTGTATTTAAAATGATAAGTGCCAAAAGCCTATCTTACGTACGTATCGTCTGTCTTAGGTACGTGACGACGGGCTATTCTATAAAATAGAAGAGCCAGTCGTCACGTTGGCTGACATTGAATGTTATTGTTCATGGTTTTTTGTTGCCAATTGTGAGATCGCGGGATCGATGGCGGCCGCCGCGGAGTCTGGCCGGCGGGACCGCGCGGCGCCGCGCTGGGCGCCAGGGGGACGCACGCACCGCGCATTAAATCTCCAAACAAAAATATTGCCAATCGAAATATTCGGGACTATTTCTATTATTGCTTTCCGTATCTTCAGATAATATAACTCTTGATACAAAATTCATTTAAAGCTAGCGGTATATGAATACAGTCATTCTCTTATTGTTCATGAGACTCTTATTAATATAAAAATTGACAGTTACTTTTTATTGAATTTAGTTTAATAAATAATTATTAATGTAATCATATTATGAGATATAAACTGAAGTTTAGTACATCTCAGTTAATTCCTGATTAACTTTAAAAATATTATTATTTTAACAACCCCTTTTACCCACTAAGGATTTAGCGTGAGAACAAAATTTTTGATACGTAAATAAAAAAAAATGTTCAGAAAAGTAACATTTAACTTCTACTATTTCTCTAAAAGAATAAAACCTTTTAGAGAAGTAGGAGATAACGATTGTCTAGTTCTATTTGTACTTCAAGTACCTACTATTATAATAGTAGATGATTCGTCTACTTCTCTAGAAGGTTTTAACCTTAAATAAATCGTACCACTTACTTTCGTAATCATAATATTGAAGTGGTGCTGTTAGTCTGACCTGCTATCTTAATATTTTAAAATTTAATGTTATATTTGCCTACTATCTCAGGGCAATGCAGGCGTGATTTTATGTTAGTGTTATCTAGGAATATGAATACTAGCAACTGAACTTGGTCACTGTGCTAGTTTCGACTAGGAGGAGACCGTGGCTAGGATTGGAAAAATGTAGGCGTTGATGATAACGGTATTTATGAGGTTTTTTATTTGTAACACTTTAGTGTTCAATGAATACTATTCGGGTTAACCTATTGAAAGTCTTTTTACGTCAAGCGGGTTGTATAGAATGTATGATATGATTTTAAAATTTCATTGCATCTTTATTTTGAAGACGCTTCAACTGTTATTAAATACCACATTACACCTGCCTTTTGTCGTACGGTAGCAAAGACAAACTTATTAAAAACAACGAGTTTTTTTTAAGATATTGACGTTAATATTTTATAAAAACATTTTTTTTTCCAACCCATTACAATTACATTGCTGGAATACGGGTCTCCGTGGTCTGCTGGAATATTGAGAGGGTTAAGGCCATAGTCCGCCACGCTGGCCAAGTGCGTGTTGGCAGACTTCACACACCTTAGAAAATATTTATTTTTTTATAAATTCTAAGGTGTGCAGGTTTCCTCACGATGTTTTCCTTCATCGTTAGCAACTGATATTTAAATTTAAATCGCACTTTTGTAGAAGTGCGCGCCATGGGTTTGAACCCGGCACCGTCAGAGTGAGGGGCTGAATTCTTAACCACTAGGCCATCACTTCTGTAATTTTATAAATAACACCAATACCATTACTGCCATACAAGTAGACTTTAACTGTACATGTGTGTATGTATGTGTGTGTGTGACACGAGCAACCCTATTGTATTGACAGAGCCGACAGCCGTCGCCGCCGGTCAGAAGGACGGCAATGTCCTTTTAATTATATTTCACACATACTTTCAACACACCGAGAGGAGCGGATTAAAAATGTGATTCACTGTGGCTTCCCAAGATATTAGCACAAAAGGAAATATTGGATGCATACTAGATTTATACATTAATGGCACATTTATTATTGACAACGAAACAATTAACAGGTAATTTTCAAAACTTAGCACATGGCCGAGGTGTTACTGGATGAGGTTATTACGTCGTCAATATTTGGAACCAATCAATATTAGAAATGCAGTCAGAGGTCTCTGAAGCCGACGCGCATGTGTGAAGAGAATTATGTATATAGAAGAAGCGCATTAGTTCTGCATGGAGATTTTGCATTCGATGCTCACTGACTACCCCGTGAAGGATCTGGTGTGTTGGTATAATTAGTAAATTCATAACGGTATCGGATCTTGTGTTAATATTGCACACCAGTGGAATATTTAAAGTCACTTGTGAAAGGAAATCTGGAAATCGCGTCGGCTGAAAGTATCGATGGATGGAGTTACATATACATATATAAATACGTCTTGTTTGACCAAATAGTCGCTGATCTATTCGCACCGTGATCTGTATTCATAATATCACGTCTGTATTTCTTCAGATGAATAGGCAGATTAATGTAGTAATCACCGAGCACACACCGGGCACAAATCCTGACTCTGTGCTGCTACTGAAAATTTCAAGTTGGAAACACATAATAGTACTTTGTCCGATCTAGGGATGGAACCCAAGTCCAAGAGGACTCCGCAACCGGGCCTGCAAACTCTAGACCGAGAATACAGTTAAGTGTAATTTGTGGTCGAAATCGTCATACATGTATTTCTCCTATTTTTTGCGAGTGAAATCATTCGTCCGACTGTTTTTTGTATACAAAAAGCTGAATAATTACCAGCCCGGCTTACACGTATGTGTGTAATAATTGTAATGACAAAAAGCGTACATGTCACTGACCCGTGCCGGGCCCAGTGTACCGTAAACAGAGAAAGTCAGAGTCAAAGCCAAACGAGTGATTTACAAACACATTTTCGTTTTCTTCACATTTCGTTTTATGTGTCGCTGGCTGGAAGTGCACGCTGCCAAATTACCGGTTTTATTTTAGCAATATATTTGACAGATTTTTATTGTACTCCTAAGAGGAAATTTATTCTTAAATTGATCTGTTATTGTCGAAAGTAAAAACTGATTTATGTTACTGCATTGCAACAACTAAAAAAAAATAGTATTAAAGGTTTTGGCAGTCTTTTTATAGATATTCGGCCCGGCAAATAGGCAATCGGGCTACTTGATGTTACGTGGTCACAGTTGTATATAGACATTTGCAGCACCCGAGAAGTGGCCAATGCGTGGTCGTCTATATACATTATTAAATATATACCTGCCTAAATCACGTACATTTTTTCGTCATAGCACTACTAGCTTACTTATTCAGGGTCCTACCTGCTTCATGAGATCCTGCCGTCGCTGCCGACGTGTTACTCTTAATTACTCTTAATATCAGGCTTATTGTATTAATGACGCTATGTGGGATATTGTTTATGATCTTGAACGATACACGCAAATGAGGAATTCGTTCTCCTACTACTTAAACAATAGAACAATCCAGCACCGATCCGCCGAGCGCGGTGCCATCATGAAAGTTCAGTGATCGTAAAAAAAACCTCCATTGTTTGGTCACGCAGTTTAACTCGGATAACTGCACTAATAACACCGCTCAAAGGAAACAATTTATTTGATTGTCCACACGCGAACACGATGTTAAGATGATACACTAGTGATTTGCAATTCCAAACAACAAATTAACATGTATGAGCTCAAGATAGAATTATGTGACGCGCCAATGAAGAAAATCTCATTTATTCGAACAAGAAAACAGTATTGTTTATAACTCTTAGAGCGTTGTTACATTATTCGATTCGATAAAAACATTGTGTTGTTTATATCTCTCGGGTGTTAGTACATTATCCGATACGATATCGTTACCGGACGTAGTTTTGCTATCAGGTCTTATAAATGTTATGTATGAGATACAAAGCTAAATGGTGTATATGTTGTTCATAACACTCCGGCTATCGAATTAAATATCGATATATCATTCGTGTCGGACCTTCGCTTGAAACAGTAAAATTGCAAAAGACAACAACGCGCCTGTATTTCCCCGAAGGAGCAGGGAAAGAAGTGTAATACACAAGATTTCCCCAGTTAGGATGTTAGAATATTTGAATAATTATGTTTATATTTCTTTAAGCACATTTTATAGATTTCTATGCAAAATGCATAATAACTGGTTACCCACAATCCTCTTATTTCTCAATGGTGTGCACACATTTCTGCACGCAGAACTGCTAGAGACTGACGACAATCTCGATGACTCTCCATCAAATGGCATTCATTGCATAATAGAGTTATTGTTAGAATTTCATAAATTTTTGGCTCAAGACATGCACATATCTTTCCGATAATTCCCTTAACCGTTACAGTAAGTTTAACCTTAAAACCATATTATGGTTTTCATAAAAACATGGCCGATTAGATTTGTACTCAGTACCATCAAATTGGGATATCAAATTCTAAACTGCTACGCTTTCCCTGCTGTTTTGAAGTATACATATTACTCTGACTGAATTATTAACTCTGGCACAAAAATTGGCCAGTTTCAAAATGCTCCTTTTTTTTAGATAGTTGACGCCTTTATTCGGAAACACTTTTTTCTCTTGTTAGTCCATCAAATATTACATAGCTTCTAAAACCATAGATAGATACATGTTCCTGGTCACAAAAATACTAATATTTTTGTGTGGAATTGCTTTTACTGAAAATTGGAATTACGTTGAAGTGCTGGCCGCAAACACTTAAAACTGTGGCACTACAAAAAAAACTGGTTGAAATAGAAAACATAATACTAAAACTCGACGAGTACCCGACCACGCATGGCGTGACTGCCGTAATGATGACATTTCTAACTAAATTACGACTTTCCAAGCATCCTCCTTTTGTGTCATTTGCTCACGTACCAACCTATTGTTCCTTTATTATTATTTTACATTCATATCGTTTTTATCATTCCGACTGTTACTGTCTTCAATTTTAATGGGATTATTTTCAAAATGAAGACAAGTTTATAATGAAGTCAGTTTATCGTAAGCTAAATATATTATGTCAAAGTGATGCGTTCACTTAAAAATTATCAAGATTATCCATATGGTATAAAATACTATTATAAATAATATTTAGAGCTTCTAGAGATGAGCCTCTCCTCCTATTTTAAGGTCTATTTTTAAGATGAGATCCTGATATTGGCCTGGATATATACATTCAAGTTTTATATGCACCCGAAAAATCATAAAAAGGTATGACGACTGTTACTTACTGCTAGCAACCAGAACAAATTACTTAACCTAACCTCCCACGCAGTAAAACCTCATAGAGTTATTTGGCCTACCACTAAACTTTTCAAAAGCAAAAATATATTCAAAGCAGCTGGAGAGGTATGCAATTCGAAATCATCGAGACATGTAAGCAGACCGTGCGCCCTGAGTTCCAATGCAATATTTTACTCAATTAGCTGCAATGTGTATTAAAGTATATAATGCAATTCCAACTCATATAAAAGTTATGCCTTGGCAAAATTTAAGAAAGAATTTAAAAAATGGTTGATAACTAAGCAATTAATCTGTTACAGGGTTAATAGGACATAAGAAAAGAGCTAATTTCTAATGTCGTAATGAAAACCATGTGCTATGAATAAAGATTATTAGACAACATTCTCCATAATTCTCAGAAATATTACCCACATCTCCTCTCACCACCTCCTTCCGAATCCTAGTCGATGACGACATCAAATCCAATACATGACAGTTACAGAAAACGTTAACAAGAATTATGATCTCATGAACTCAATGAATGTCACAATAAGAATGTCACGACATAAAAGAAATTGTGTAACGGGCGGTGCTTTAGAATTAATGGCTCGAATCTAAGACGTCCCGGGGCGAGAAGTTTAATACGGAGAATTATGCACACCGACTCCAAGTTGGTGCGGTACGACAAACCTCGCGGTGATCTGCCGAATACATAAACAGATCTATTTAAAGCCGGAGTATTACTTGCGGTCAGATCCAACTTCGGTAGTGAGGCTAATGGAATTGACGTGTGGTGCGCTCTCACGACGTTCCTCGCTGTGAATTACCTGCAACAGAGGAAACATACATATTAGATTTAGGTGAGAGATATTCGGTGTGTGAACTTGAGTTGCTACGAATACGGTGATGTGAACTTAAGCCGTTGTAGATATAGAAAAATGGCTGCATTTACGAAAAAGAAAACGGCAATGTAGCTTAAATTAAACTTTGTTATACTTACTAAAGACAGTATAAAAAGTTAAATTCAAGCAATTCTCATACACTTCAACACAAAAAATGCACATGTAGCAATAGGAACACATAGGTTTTTATCTTTTAAGAAACGTTCTCACAAGGCTGAAGTCTTAAATATATTAATTCTCGGAATCATTTTTGATATTCGAACTATAGTAACGTGTAGAAAGGAATTTATAAAACCTTCCAACGTCTATTGTTATCTAACGTGTATTTTCTGAAAACAAACAAATCAAAATGTAAGTTTATAATTATTGTAAATCTTTAAATACTCATGTTCTTTTAGCGCTTAACTCAATATTCTGTTTTGAGAATAAAATCGGTCATAAAAAACAGTAGTGGAGTAGAGGGAATTTATCTGTTGATATATAAGAAGGTCAGGTCAGTCTTTAATCACTTTACTGCCGTGCCGGACAGGGTAGGCGTGGAGGTGGACCCATCTGCTCCTAGGTTCTGCTTCTCATTATGCTATGAAATGTATTATTATTTTTCTATACATCAGTTGTCAAGATACTAATATTCATTGTAATGAATAGGAATAAGATATCAATATTAATATTAATTTGTTTAATTTCCTTCTTCGTTCATATAGTGAAATTCCTTAAGAGTATGTAGACCTCAAGAAGACACAATTTGCTTAGAATTAATAAGATGTGTGTCCATACTCTGGATGACTAAGTTTTGCTAGCTTGGCCCTCGATGTGCAATTAGTATCTACTGTTCTTTTCGTGCATAATTAATTACAAAGAGAATCTTGTCGCTTTTAATCTTATTACAGATGTAAATTTTTCAACTTAGTGTTTTTAAACAAAACGAATCACTTAAACATACGAGTATTTAATCTTATTTCAGATAAGTTTACTTAAGAATGAACAGTATACACCAATATTTTACAACGTTGTAAAAGATTACATCCCGTTGTAAAGATTGATAATAAAACGATAAAAGTGAAAGTGTTATTTTAACGTAAACGAGGCGAAGACCCCTCAGGGATCTATTCACCTTGGCCCTCTCTTTCCATTTAGCTTAAACACCGGCCCATTGAATGGGGTTGCTTCTAAAATAACACAAGATTGTCCCCGAACACTAAGAGATTTTGTTTGTAGGGTGGCACAATGTTTGTAAAAGATTAGTCTTTTGTAACGGCGGGGATACTTATCTACGTCGTAACTAATTACCGTTTCTATTAACCATGTTTTATGTATTTAGAAGATGCCCTTGACGGGCTGGCTGATTTAGTGCGATGTCCGACTAACATAACTACCTCAGATTTATGAGACACGTCGAAAACTAAATTTGATGATACTGTAGTCGCGCAATTAAATTTCCGTGTAGTTAATCAACAAACAATTTTTTTTCTAATTAAGTATATGATAGATTATATTTGGTACCAACATGTAATAGTAATGTTAGCATTTTGTTGATCGATTAGTAAACACGTAACGAGACAGTTTAAATGTAGATATTTAGTGAACTGTAAATGAGAAACTTGTTAGAAACTAATTAGAAACTTGTCACTTGGAAATTTCGTTACCAGCATTAAACACTCTCGTTTTATTATTTAAAGTTTTCGCTTTCACCTACGTCAAGAGTAAACAAGCATAAAAGCTTTTAAATTGTCTAGATTTAGTCAAAGGATAGAATCAGGCTTCCTTCAAACCGGAAAATCACTTGCTTAATCGGGATAGTTGTAAGTATAATTCAAGGTCGTTGCCTATGAAAAAATACAGAAAGTTTTGTCCAATATATACATGTGAATGTATACATAGTTTGACAGATGTCATTATGTCATTCAAATTCATTCGCTCAACTAGCTACTCGTTCGTTGCCTGTATTAAAAAAATTACCAACAACAAATAAATTAAAAAATCACATTATACGGGTACAAAAACATGTAATCGACATTTATTAAAAGCGCTTAATGGTATCTAATAATACACTTGAGAGCAAAGAAATCGCACACCTCTTTGTTTCTACATATTTTGTCAAATTCCTTTCCAAGTATCACTA
>DWMG01004644.1:0-10769 GCA_018244855.1 Elbella merops | reverse complement strand
TAGATAGATAGATTTGCTAACGGTGAAAGAAAACATCGTGGGGAAACCTCCACATCTTAGAAATTATAAAAAAAAAACTAAGATGTGTGAACCGCACTTGGCCAGCGTGGCAGACTTAACTTGGCGGCCTTAACCCTTTCATTATGAGAGGAGATCCGTATTCCAACAGTGAAATGATAAATGGGTCGATTATATATTGTTACTGCTATTGTTATTAATCGAGTAAATTTAATGAATAAAGTGAGTAAATTGAATAAGTGAAGTGACAAAATTTTCAGTGGGGCACAAGGGGAATACGCGGGGCTACGAACCATAAAGCGGTACCACGAATTCCGCGGCGAGGGCGGGCGCAACCTGTGCCTGATCCCGGTGAGCGCGCACGGCACCAACCCCGCCTCCGCGCACATGGCCGGCATGCGCGTGCGCGCCGTGCGCGTGGCGCCCGCCGGCCACGTCGACCTGCACCACTTGACGGACTTGGTGCCTGCACCTCACTTTACATTTACTGCTATTCATTTTGTCACACTAGCTATTGTCAAAACTGTTGCTCTTATCCGCTCTCTAAACAAATCTTAGTATCATTTTCACTTTTGAAATTGTAATTTCAATTTTGTTTGTAGGTCGATGAGCATAGCGCCACGCTGTCTTGCTTAATGTTAACTTACCCGAGTACATTCGGTGTGTTTGAAGAACGTGCGGCCGACGTGTGTGCTCTGGTGCATGCGCACGGCGGCCAAGTATACCTGGATGGAGCCAATATGAACGCTCAGGTGAACGCTCGATCTTTGATTTTGGTTAACATTTTCATCTTTATCGCCCCGTCATCGCCCACTTTACATAGGGCTCTCCAATGGCACGCCTCTGAGCTCGATCTTCAGCTCTTCACATCCAACCACTGCCAGCCACTTTGCGTATATAGTCATTCCACCTAAATGGAGGGCGGTATACGCTACATTTGCAAAGTCGCATTAACGTTAACATATTTTATGTTTTCTGATTTAACTTTGTATTGCAGTATAGATATAATATTATATTGAACGTAAAACTAATTCAAAACACAAAAACATTAAACGTCTGTCACTGTGTTGATTGCATTGATGATTATAATTATGTACTTGCTTTTGGTCTTGTTTCGACTATACAGATGTCCTAGATACTATTGAGATTGGTTTAGATTTGTTCGGCAGGACTGTAGATACTAATATCACTATTCGCTCGGCATCGAATTACTATACATTTTTTTCATTTCAGGTCGGATTGTGCCGTCCAGGTGATTACGGGAGCGACGTGTCACATTTAAATCTGCATAAAACATTTTGTATTCCACATGGCGGCGGCGGACCCGGAATGGGACCTATTGGAGTGTAAGTATAATGGAAAGACGTTACATTACGCTTGCATCTTCCCCAAGAGGTAGGCAGAGAAGTAGTAGTAGTAGGAGTAGTTACTCTCGCATGTTTTACCGGTTCACTAAGTAATTAATCGAAATATTCATATTTTATAATAATTGCTATGTCGAATCTAGATCTCATCTAATATGCTTTTTGAATCCATAAGTGTTCTAACTTAACGCAAGGAAGTAGTACTGCACAATATTAATATAAACACTTTTCTGCTCGTTATTGAGAAAAACATCTTATTCTTATATTTTTTTAATTTGTAGAAAAGCACATCTGGCACCATTCCTGCCATCCCATCCAGTGATTGATCCTCTCGCGGATTTAGGCGAAGCTGCTCATAGTTTTGGATCAGTCAGTGCTGCACCATTCGGATCATCTGCAATCCTACCCATTTCATGGGCGTATATTAAGGTGACCCTAATATGTTTCCGAAATATTTAGGAATATAACGTAACATCACGCCTGTAATTCTCGAATAGGTGGGCAGAGGAGTGTAGTACACTACCACGTTTTACCAGTTACATTTCCTCCCATGGAATAGGTGGTGAGTATTAATATAATAGCCTAATGGCGGTGAGTATATATTTGGGAATATAATATGAATAATTACGTAACATCACACCTATAATCTCTAAAGGAGGGCGAAAGAATGAAGTAAACTTCCACGTTTCACCAGTTACGTTTGTGTCCCATGGAATAGGTGGTGAGCCTAATTGACATACATCGGGCCCAGATCTAGATTCCGAGTCACTACTAAAAATTCTAAATTAGAAAAATCTATTAGTACCCGACTCGGAATTTGAACCCAGGACCGCCTGATCGGCAGTCGTGCTTGCAACCACTCGACCAATGAGGCAGTCAGAAATATGAATAATTATTTTTATAATATATATCTATTTATAGATGATGGGTCCTAAAGGTCTGAAGCGAGCAACACAAGTAGCCATACTTAATGCTAACTATATGTCTCGTCGACTGGAAGACCACTATAAAACGTTATACAAGGGCGAGAGGGGCTTAGTAGCGCATGAGTTTATCATAGATGTACGAGACCTCAAGAAAACTGCTAACATTGAACCTGGTGATATTGCCAAGAGGCTTATGGATTTTGGTTAGTGAATACTTATGAACACATCGATTATATTTTAATCCTAAGCAGCACTGAACCTAAAGCGTTATAACAGGTTTCCATGCTCCCACCATGTCATGGCCAGTGGCTGGCACTCTGATGATTGAACCTACAGAATCAGAAGATCTTCAGGAAATGGACAGGTTTTGCGATGCGCTGATTGCTATTAGGAAAGAAATTAAAGACATCGAAGATGGGTTGATTGATAAGCGATTGAATCCTTTAAAAGTATGTTTAGTAGAATTTTTTATGAATTGTTTTTTATAGTAATTCAACTGTCATCTACATAATATATAAATAACACATTTCATACGACTTAGATGGCACCACATACACAAGAGGAAGTGATCACTGAAGAATGGAATAGGCCATACACTAGGGAGCAAGCAGCATTTCCGGCGGTAAGGTTAAATTCTACGGGAATTGTAAATAAATTTTTATTAACTAAAGATTAACTTACTGTCAAATTTATTTATTTCAGTCCTTTGTCAAAGGGGAGACAAAAATCTGGCCCACGGTCAGTCGGATTGATGACATGTATGGAGACAAACATCTCGTTTGCACCTGCCCGCCTGTGATCGACGATTTCTAATCGAATGTCATAAAAAGAAAACAATGTTTGGTGGTTGCGTAAAGTATATTCTGTCAATATTGTCATAGAACAAAATATATCGTCTTCAAACAATATAAACTTTTTATTAGCAAAGAGATTTACCATTATTCTACAATGTATAAACTTCTATTTGCCGAAGTTGCCATGATATTGACTTGGATCAAGAACAAGTAATGTCTCTTAACCTTAACTTTATACATGTAAATATATTGTGAATTTTATTAATTATAACATTACAATGATATCAAGGCAACATGTTGGTTTGGTTTTCAAAATAGTAAATAAATTACTCGTATGTACAATACGAAAGCTATAAATTTTACAATATTGATTTTTTTGTGTTTGAAATTTACAGATCAATAATCCTAGCTATTTATAAAGCATTAGCTGACAGTATTTAACATTTTTAGTTTCCTTTAAAGTCGAATATGACACATAGAATTTATCCAATATTGAATTAATTGTCAACATGTTAATTACGATAACTACCATCATAACAAAAAATTTAATGTTAAATCTTATCCGTTATATTATATTTTAACAAACAATATCCAACGAGATCCATAACACAAAGATCAAAGCGTCAGTTCAATACTACATTTTTTATTCGCTTTAAATGTTTTACTTGGAAGGAGAATGTATAGATTCCTTAGGATACATGCCTAATCTTACTCCTATATCTTTGGGCAACCGCATGGCGGGACGTGTCGGAAAAGGATGATAAGAGCCTGATGACGGACTACGTGGAAAAGACAAAGATGATAATGTATCAGTTTCTATAAGGGAGGTTATAGTGCTACATGTATCATCCGATTCTAATTTTATTTTGTCACTTCGTTCTACGTAGTCCTTAGGAAGTACAGGAGTGTCCCTATTAGAAAACAATTTAGGCGATATTGGTGTTGATATTTGGTCTAAAGATGTTATTTGACATAAAGTGTCACTAGAATTACTCTTTGCACCTATTGGAGAATCGTCTTCTGCAGAGGGATCACAAGTAAAGCTAATAGATGACGTTACTACATGTGAAAACTCACTGTCATGACTACTATTTTCAGCCTTTAATGAATTATCATTAATTTTCGGCCCTTGATCTACTATTTTACTACATATGTCACTGGCCTTTGTAAGAACAAAATCATTATATTTGCTAGAAACAGAAAACGGATAGTTATATTCTTCAGATCCATATCTTTTTTCATAAGTTGAAGTATCTTTTACATCTGACGAAGGTAATGTTACTGAAGCTTTTGAACCTCCTGAGAACGAGTACCTAGGCCATTCACCAACTGCTTGTCTTTTTTCTTTATCAGAAATATCACTACCTGTTGAGGCATTGCTAGGTTTTCTTATAAATTCATCATCAAATTTTGTATTTGTTCTATCTAAAGTTCCTTTGTATTCACATTTTGCTAGAAATCCCTTATTTTCCCAGCCGTATATATCCGTCTTGTTGCCTAAGCATTCACTACTAGGAGTTTTGATATTTTGCAAAATAAATTCCTCATTATCTTTCAAAGTGTTGCGGGAATCAAAAGAAAATGGATCATCGATAGAAATTGGTCGCGCTCTCAGAAAGTCGCTTTTTTCTGCCGTGTCAACTTTCGGCTTCCTTTTTATGTAACCAATTAACGAATCAGATGTTGATTCTTTAAGCAAAGGAGACTCTATCAACTTACTTTCTACTGTTTTAACAGACTTATTATCAAGAAAGACGTCTTGTTTTTGTCTAGTAAAACTAACATCATTTTTAATATCTTTACATTGGCTACCAGCAGTATTTACTTTGACGTTTTGTTTTGTTAATATCCTGCTTAGTATTTGAGAATTTTCTTGTATTATTTGTAATGCTCGTTCGCTATTCTTTCGACCTGAGTGAATGATATCACCTTTTGGCGAAATTTTCGAATTTTCATCGAGGGGTTTGCCAACCATTGACGGTGGAGTAACTGGAGTCACATCTTTTATTTTTTTGTAGCTTTCGTCACATTGTATTGGAGCAATTACATCTTTTGGGCTAGAACTTGGAGATTTATTTTTTGCAAAGCTGTGACTTTGGGGCAATGAAGAAGCACGTTCTGCTTCCATATTAGATATTTTTTCACTGTTACTGCTTTGTAGCGTTAACGAATCAGGTTTCTTGGGCAGTCTTGAGTTTCTTTTGGTTGGCCGTCTATTTGGAATATCAGCGTTATTAGGATCTGTTAAACGTGCTCCAAAAAACTCTGGACTGTGTTCAAAATACTTGTCAATTTTTAGAGGAATAGGGGGCTCATCTTCACTCACAATTATACTTTCAGAACCGGGACTCCTCGGGGGACTTTCACAATCAGAAACATTTTTATCAGATAAGTCGATATCTGGTACAAAATTAGGATACATTGTGAAACTATCTATAATATCAGGAGGTCGAGAGCTCAAATGAATACGCGAAGTGGAAGCTTCCTTAAAGTTAGGATCGAAATGTTCATATTCATAAGTAGGAGTTGGCTTTGGACTGGTAACATAAGGACACGGGGATATGTCAACGGGACTTAACTCGGTAAATATGTTTGTTTTTGCAAAGTTGTTTGGCCTTTTTGATTCATGTTTTGTTTTTCCTAAATATTGCGGCGACAGAGGAGTTGAAGTTAATGCTAATGTCGTTTGAGAAGAGGGGGATTGAAAAGAACTAATAGGATTAAAATTCTTGTTTTCACTACTTGCTAGGCCATTATTTTTTAATTTGGTTTCAAACCCATCTATATATGTTCGTAATGGTTCCCCAGCAGCTGAATCTAAATAATCTGAAATATCTTTTACAGACTTATCAGTGGTTGATAATTTAGTTTCATGTTGAGGTTTTGAAACTGTTGGTACATTATCAGTAGGTGTTTGCATTTTCTGACAATCTTGTTGGACAGGTGGTGAAATTGCTTTATTATTTTTATACGACAAATTTTTATTTCCTTTATCGTCATCTGGTATTTCAGTTTCAGAATCACTTGCTTTTTCATTTTCGTCGCACAGACTAGTGTCAGTGCTTGATGCTGTATGTGTAGAATAAGAAGAACTTTCACTGGAGCTGCGAGATCTGATTGAAGCAATCATTTTATTGGCTTCTAGATCCGATACAATTATACCATCACCAGTTTCATCCAAATCGATAGATGGCTTCCTAATTATGTCGAGGGATTTTTCTTTTTTAATGTCCTTCCATTTTACAGAGTTTCTCCTATTTTGGGACTTACGAGATTTCTCTTCTTCCCAACTGATAGTTTCATTCGTTATATCCCGAGCTTGGGGATCTAATTTTTCATTCACTTGGCGGTCACTTGTCAGACGAGTAGGAGGCACAGCACCCGGAGGAGGACCGAGGCGTCTTCCTCTTGAACTTACGATGGCACTTTTTCCTAATAGTAAATTATTTACGGTCAGTGACGTTGGCGAAGTAGGTACACCAACTGAAATTAAAATAATATTTATCTCTACAAACTGAAATTGTTTAGATTAGTTTGTACGTTAAAAGTTTTCGACAAACTCATAAGTACCGGCAGCATGGCGAGCGCAGGCTGCAGCTAAAATGACATGAGCTTGTCGTTGTCTCTCACGAAGTCTGGCATATTGTCTTTTTAGAGCCCCAATATCCAAAGAAAGCCTATCACCAGCCTCTGCTCGTTCCTCTCGTTGTGGCATAACCTAAAATATTGCAATTAACTCCATTTCTATCAACTATTTAATATCTAAAATTGTACTAAATAATGAGGAAATTGATATTTATTTTATTTATTTATTTATTTATCCTTCATTGTTGATGATAGTAATAATTAATTTAGCCTTTTAGTGATAGAAGATTATTTTCTATAATATTTAAAGAGAATATCTTCAAGAAAACGGCATTGGTTAAAGTTCATATAAACTCAAAACACGTACGTGGCCTATGTACGTTACCCTAACTCTACAGTAACCCTAACATAGAGACTTTTCTGACATTGTAATTGTGTCTGAAAACGAAAGCAGTTGACGATGAGAAAAGAAAATAAACTTAGCTGGAAAAAGTAGTTACCGTAGCTAAAGCCATTTTATTTCCGTCATCACTAGAATCTCCATCATCTTCAGAATAGAACAGACGTAATCCTCGCTTTGTCATGGATTGCATCTACACACATGACATAAAGGTTAAGGTAACGCAATCATAATAAATATATAGTAGTCGTAACAGCAGTAACATATGATTAGGAAGTGAAAATAAAAAAAACTACATTACTTCAACTGGGGATTAACAACAGTCATCCTTCCATGTAGAGGGACAGTTCTTTCGCGCATACTTGAATGCTAGTTTCTAACAATTAACCGGCACTGCTATCTTGAATCATTAAAACTTTATTAATCAATGTTACGTAAACATTTCGTACGCCTTCCTAACATACCGCAGACTGTATAGGCGGGTGGTAGCACGACGGAGCCGGAGGTGCGGGAGGTGTTACTCTGTATCGGTGGAGGCTGCGCAAGCGCGGCAACTCGGGCGCGGAGCCGAACGCGACCACTCTAGCTACAAGTCCTTCACCAGCCTCCCACACTGCACCCGCGCCTCCTCCCATACAGCTATAGAACTCGTCTGCGGATCGCGCTGACAAAATACGACTGGAAAGGAAGAAAATATTCGACTTATTTCTACAAAGCAGTCGAAGCTAATTTTTAAGTTCAATTTTTTTATTTTTATAAATACTGTTATGTCATATATCGTTAATCGAATGTCAGTATACTCTTGCAACATGTCCCAAATTGCTAGCGCCGTTAGCAGCAAGACCTCGTTGCCATCCAGGAGTATGAGATCCCATATTCTTAGTAATGACTCCCGAGGTAACCAGGTGGCGTACAACGTTAGGAACCACTGCATCGTGAACACGTCTGGCAACGGAGGCTCTATACCTCCACCTGTAAGGAATGTTTAGAATATAATGCTATTTTGTCATCAAACTACTCGTACATGTATGAATATGTCGTAAGACCTACGTTAATTAACAGCATTCATGAAATTCAGAGAACTTATTAACTTCATAAAATTATTGTTAAATCCAATTAAAACACTGTTAAATGTGTAATAATGATAACTAATTAAAAAATTAAAAAAAATTATATTCACCGTCAGATACCCTTTGCAAGTAGTCCATATGACTAGCCAAACGAGGAAGGCGCAACCTGAGTAAGTCTCTGAAAGCGGCCATGTCAGCGGACAGTCCTCGGAGATCGTCCGCGAAGTAACCTTCGGGCAATACAGCCTCTACTAAATATATCATTACCTGTAAGTATAACTGTACTTTGAACTGACGATAATTTATAAAATATATATCTGCCATTTTTAATAAAAAGTGCAAGACGGTAAATTGTTTTCAGTAACTAAAAAATAATTATTACTGAGATTAGAAGCTTTAAAGTTTATAATAATTCCTTAAAGATAGCGGAAAAATTCTGCGGAGACGGTCTTATCACAGACTATGTATAACTATGTAAATTATCAGGTCAGACTTCAAACGAATTATACCTTTAATGAATCTGCTTCTGATTTTTCCATCACTTCTAAAATTATGGCTGCTAACATATTGAAACCTTGACAATAACCCACTTCCTTATTCCACCTGAAAATAATTATTCTCATTAGCGTGCAAAGTTCCAACATTTGTTCTCTCTGGTAACTGGATCATTATTGTTGTGTTGTTCCCATGTTCATGCACAGTTGTTTTAGCTTGTCTTTCAACATGTATGTCAACTTTAGCTTGTATTTCAACTTTAGATTTTAAAACTTTAATGCTTTTTAAAAAAAAGCGTGCTTACCTAGCATAAGCTAATAAAACTCTTCGCAGCATTGCCTGATTTTCACGACCTTCTGCTCCGCAGAAAAGTGAGCACCCGGTGCGGTGTAAGTCCTTAAAATATTAGAAAGTTTTAAATAAGATATCAAAGATTCCAATAAGTTATTCTTGTACGATCTCAGTGTTACTGTGCAAACTGTAGACAATGCAAAACAAGTAGGCATGCCTCTGTGCCTGGCAAAGTATGATCATAAAATGTTCCGCTTTGGCATCACTTCAGTGATCGACCAAAAGTAGGACTATAGTCCATGTGGAATGTCTACTTTCCTATGAGCTAGTAATTTCTAATACTACTTTGGCTTAACGACATATGTTCTCTAATCATAAGATATCTATAAGATACTTTCATGTTACATGTCAACTATACATATAAAAAACCAACAAATTCGAATGGCTGTTAGACATGGATTGAATATTATGTGAAAAAAGCAATTCGGCTCCATATCAAACTGCTATGAGAAAAGAGCGTTAAAACGCAATGAATTAAATCACTCAAGAGCCAAGTTTAAATAGTAAAAGATATTTAAGAAAATCATGAAGCGAGCATACTTTAATGATTTGCGCCCCTAATTCAGCATCGTCGGGTAGAGCAGTACCGCGGAAGCAGGCGCGCTCGGCTGAACTCCACTCGATACCCCTAGCCGTTAGGTGCCGTTCTGCTAGATTCAGCCATAGCTAGAAGAGAACCATGGAAATATTTAAATTGTGTGAAAAAAAAAATAGTTTCTTCGGTATAAATTCTTGATTAGCTTTAATTGATGAATAATAGATATCGACCTGTCCGTAGAACAAATATATATATGTAAACTAACGATTAAGCAGAAGTAACTTTATTCTACGGATAGGTCGATATGTATTTAAAGGGGCAGTATTTGAAAAGTCAGATTATGCGTATAAAATGCCAGTTTGGGTCCTTTAAGGAATTGTATAAATAGCATTATGACGTCAATAAAGTTAGATTATTGCCCGAGGTTGTGGTTGCATGTTGACTCAAATTGACTATTTCTAAATGTAATGTTTATAGCAAACATTTTCAGTACAGTTCACAAAAACTATTAAGTTTATAAAAATTTACAAGTTTTTTTTTATTTATTAAAACGAACACATTCTCGCATATGTAGTTACGAGTACGTGGTAGGTACTAAAATTAACCGAGGCAGTTATTTCGTTGAACTTATTGTGGTTTTTCCAGCGACATATTAAATTCGTTGTAGTATAATTATCCTGGAATATTTATTGCTCGCATTCATATAATTATACCTACTTATTACATCTGTGATAGTAATGCGTTCCTTGATATCAGTATTTAATTAAATAACAGCTGTGCCAATATTCTTCATTTGTACTATTTATTAACAGTGATGTTAGAAAAACTAATATTTCTGTTTCGACTAGAATTGAAGGCCTCAAAAGTTACATATACATAGTTTTAATCTCATCGATTTAATTGGACCCGCTACGACAAATAGCGAACAAATACAATGGATTAAACCGTGAATAAGACTAACGTTACTTATAATAAACATTGAAGTAAAACATATGAACTATGTATACAAAATTCTATGTATACAAATTGGGTGTAAGGGGTTCCAACCACTATCTCAGGAACCCAACCCAACCTCACCTGCACGTGGTGCACCCTGCTACGCAGATGAGGCTCTGGCGACCGGCTGATAGCGGTATAGCGCAGCCCTAATGGGCACGGCTAAATGCCCTGGCCGCCGACGGGCAGCAGCGTCGGCGGTGCGAAAAGCTGTGCCCTGCGATCTCCAACC
>DWMG01004643.1:0-10773 GCA_018244855.1 Elbella merops | reverse complement strand
TGTTAGAAAACCTGTAAGTTTAAAGTTTTTGTGTAAGAAATTGAGAACAAAATGCATGTGACAATTACGACTATTTTGTAGATATAATGAACAAAACTACCAAGAATTAATAACAAGTGCCATATAACACTCCTATATGTAAAGAAACGACGAAAGTGTAGAAAAACATCGCCGCCTACTCGTAGTACCAGCATATGGAACCGAAGGTATTGAAGGCGTCTTCTCTTGTCATTTGTATGCCATTGTCCTAGTTTGACTCGTCGCTATGGCACCGTCGGAAGCGTTATGCAGTGAGAACTGTGCTCTACGTATTATTGAAGAATATGACATAGAAAAATAGTATCGGGCTTTAAATGGCTAATACCTTTATAATCTACATATTAATACATTTTTGGAAACACGTTTATTATTCGTATAATAAATAACATTTTTAACAATAGCTAGTTGATGGCAGTCGGTCAGTTTGTCAATCAGACGTTTGTGGCTCAATTCTTCAAATAGAAAATGATTTTTCATAAATGTTATTAATTAACGCTACGTAAAAATGTAACATCACGCTGGTAATTTCCGGAGAGGTAGAGTGTAGTACACTCCCAAGTTTCACCAGTTCCGTTTTAACCTTCCACAGTAATAAGACCTTATTAATTATCAGTTAAATTCACTGTAAATACAAGCATCGTGAAAATAATTAGCAAAGTATGATTAAAATATTTAATTGCCATGCGGTATGAAAATATAAGACTTAATACTGAGGTATGAATTATATACATAGAACGCTCAAGTAATAAAAAGAAATTATCTAAATAAAATACATCCAGCGCCAAGGCGCCCGCAGATAATAAACACTTATGTACTAGGTTACTTAAGGATAACGTACGTACTAACATTTCCGTGAATTTACGTATCTAAGGATATACTGTATCTGATAAGGTTTTGATAAACGCCAAGCGTTATTACCACACGCGCCGTAGAGTCATCGGTGTGCCTATAATGTTTTCGTGTAGTACATAGCAAAGGGATTTCGTATTTTACACCTTGTAATATAGCAGTATTATTAACATTAATATATCATTTATCCAAATCCTTGATAGGGTAGCCTGGGAGCACCGAGTGCCGAATATCTCGATCAATATAGACCAGACATGCTTTTTCCACATTTATCTCTAATTGTAAAATACATCGCTTGTTGCGGTCTATAAGCACCTAATGTAACATAGAAAAAATTCAAATCATTGCCTACATAACGTATTAATAAGATAAGTGCACATATTTATTTCATATACGGTTTCCTATAATTGAGTCGATTGTTAATGTAGTCATTAAAATAATAATTTAGTCCAAAGACCTAGGACTTTACGTTATAATTTAAGCCACATACACATCAAGCAAAGCGTGTCAAGGGAGTCTGATGTCAGGATATTAAATATCGCTTATATTTTATATTGATTGAAAGAGAATTATTCTTATGTAGACATAGTTTAACGATAGTTCATATGAAGGTTCTAAAATTTTAGCAATTAAAGGACATCAAATGCAATTACCGACCAAATGCAATGACCGAGGTCAGCGCGCCGATTTTATCCAATTTGTCGACCACTCGAGCTGAAATACAAAATACCCAAAAAGACCAAGAGAAAAAAGTACTGTCACATGTGCTAGATTTAGAGCAAAAGCTATGGAATTACCATACCGGTCCACGCCTTTTACATTCGGTTTGCGATTTATGTGTTCGTAAAGCGACCACGTTTCATTTCTATGTAGGTTCTACGGTTTCTAGATGATATTACTCTTTGATTACTATTTTTCCTTATTTATACTTATACTCATAGGAAAAAGAACAGGAACAGGAGGAAACTACTTATTCCATATTCAAATATCTTCCTGTAGACTCGCTGGTCGAGAAAACGCTCTATCAAGACAATCAATTACTACTATAATATCGTGTCGATAGGTCATCATAGGTCGTGTCATAGCGTTAGGAAAGTGCACAAAATGTCAAACATTTCTATCTAATAGATTTGAAAACAACGTTTGGTTAAAATATTTATTCTAACACACAAAGCAGGGAATTTATGGAATGTGTGGGTTAAAGAGAGAAGTCTTGTCGAGAGAATGTTCTCGAATGCATTTTATAGACATTTTTACTCGCAGTTGTTTGTTTCGATTCGAAATACTGAATCAAATGATATATCTGATAAATTAATTCTTTATACTGATAACAAAATATTAATCGAGGATTGTGACGTGTTTTTTGAAAACTGTATAATTAAAGTGCGTTAAAATATCAAATGACTTTCTACCCCCCACTGAATGACGACAGACCGTGTATTAATATTTTGTACGGTTGCTCCCCATAGAAAAGTGGGAAGGATCAATACAATGTAAGATTATATATAAGATTTCTTTTAGTAGGACGAGGCCAACAGGAAAATTGTTTTCATACTTATTTTGGAGGACATTCAGGGAGCGATTCAATATGCCACATACGTTTTCCCAATGTGTATTACAACAGAAAAACGATCTTGCGGGCACCATATTTATTCAGTATTTCAGTGACATGTTGTTGTTATAACTCTGCTTTATCAAGATAAGGGGATTGGTGTTGACGTAATTTATGTACAAAATATAAATTTTTTTATAAGAAGTTTCGTAGTTCAGATAATATTTACAACCTTAGAAATAACGGATCTAATAAAAGTCACTACTAAGAAATTGGGGATTTTGTCGCTGACTCTTTATTCGTTTTTATCATATTTTCAGGGTGCTAAGAAACCGCCTAGGCCAACCTCATTTATTGAACAGCAAATAAGGCCCAGGGGATCGATTGGTCACGGTATTGTGCAAACTACCTGGACGCAGCAAAATAGCCTGGTGGCCCACAAGAAGGTACGTAAGCGTACGTAAGAAGCGTTGCCCTGCAATCCCTAAACGACATGCCCATCTGAGGAATCATGGGCAAATGCACCCTAAAGGGACAGGTAGGCTCAGGATGATGAAGAGGGACTAGATGAGCATTCCAGATACTATAGAAAATCTCAGAGAGTATTTAATAAATAACGATGAAGGAAAACATCGCGAGGAAACCTGCACATCTTAGAATTTATAAAAACAAAAATTCCAAGGTGTGTGAAGTCTGCAAACCCGCGCTTGGCCAACGTAGTAGAATATTAATGTTTTTGGTAAAATGTGAAAAATAATAAATAACACTTTGGCTGTTTTCTCCTGTTCCACAGTGAAGTTTAACAAGCAGTTATTATTTGCTCAAAAATATATAGGTATAAATAAATAATATGATTCTACATTTCACGCGAAGTCCTACCCGCGATTGCCTAAAGCTTTTCGCCTTTAATAGTTTCCTTCACTTGACGACATGCAATCTACAAAAATCAATTATTAGTAATACATAGGTGTATACCAATAGTAACACAAGCAATTTTGTGGGTATACCAGAACCAATATCAAGAAAGTACATTTTATAGACTGAAGTAAATTTTAACAAACTATATATGTCATAAGGTATGATACTCTGGTGCTTCAAAGTTCCTAAGCACCTCGTATTTTAACAAATGAAGGATTACAGCAAATGTCAGGCTGTTCCGCGGGTCATAGACTGTTACACCGTCATAAAGTTCAACATGGCGGCCTATTACGAACATAAAAGCGCTCCCAAAAAAATACATAAAAGTAGGTATATTAAAAAATTGCGTTTGGTATTTTAAAACCGTATTAAGAAGCGTACATAAACTCGAAAAAGTTGTATTTAACTTTTAATTTTGTCGTTTATTATTTATGAAGGGACGTTTTTATGGCTGTCTGGTTACATTTTTAGGTATTTTTTTCTTGTTTTAATTAGGTTTAACGAGACCCGTTAAACGAGACAGGCGGTAAGATGAGGACCTATAGTGCAATAACACATGCCGTTGAAATCAAGTTATATGAGACATTACATAACGATTTAAAAATTATATACACATGTACATACATATATACATACCTTTACGCCAAGTCCCGTACGGGGTAGGCAGAGAGCACGACGTGCCAAACATCCCTATCCTTGCATACCTGCCGTGCTTCTTCCACATTCATCAATCTCTTCTACATGCACACCGGTTTCGGAGACATCTAAGTCCCCAATAAAAATTTTATATAATAATAGTGCGTAACCAAGTGATGACTACAACTATATTATGTTTTTTTTTTTCAACCCATTACAGTTCCACTGTTAGAATACGGGTCTCCTCTCATACTGAGAGGGTTAAGGCCATAGATTGACACGCTGGCCAAGTGCGGGTTGGCAGACTGCACACACCTTAGAATTTTTTTTTTTATAAATTCTAAGCTGTGCAGGTTTCCTCACGATGTTTTCCTTCACCGTTAACAAGTGACATTTAAATTTAAAACGACCTTTTTTAAAGAGGCGCCATGGGTTTGAACCCGGCTCCTCCGGAGTGAGGGGCTGAATTCTTAACCACTAGGCTATCACTGCTCATTACGTAATACGCAGTAAATAGCATTTCAACAAAAATGTAATATTTTAACATAATAAACGAATGCACATCTCGACGATGACACAATCAAGAGTGATGACACCTAACTGTAAAATAGAACATAGTTTACAACAACTTGCACTACGATGCGACACTCATTAAGCTAACAGTGTAGTTCTAAGCTTTTATTGTTCTGCATATGACATACTGGTGTCACTGTCGCAGTTATCTCTTACAGCGTACAATTTTGACGAGTAAAATCTGCACATACTCAATTTTTTTAAATTATAGAGTAAAATCATGCTTGTCATCCCCGAAGGGGTAGGCGGAGGAGTGTAGTACACTCCCACGTTTCATCACCTTACGCTTACGTCTCATGGAATAGGTGGTGAGCCAATTGATATTTAAAAATTATGCAGAGATTATATGGCAATAGGCTCACCACCTATTCCGTGGCAGTCAAACGTACCTGGTGAAATGTGGGAGTGTACCACACTCCGCTGCCTACCTGTTCCGGCGTGATGTTACATTTTTATTATATATTATAGTAAATTATAAATATATTGTATGTACATGTACATACATTTAAAGTAACGAATAACGCGTGCAATTTTACACTAAATTTAAATTCAACTACCTCTGATTTAGTTAATAGTGTACCTAGTTAGTTATTTGCTTTGTTTTTCTCCTATTGACGGAGAGCCAGTGAACGGGTGGGAGGGAAGCTAATCTTCTCTGACGAACCTTCGTGTAATTAAACAAAACTTCACCCAAAGATAAATTTGTCTAATCTTTAATTATACTCCACACTTTTCACTCCAGATTATACACACCTGGAAACTTTGCAAGTATTAAGTTTTTTTAGTTCTAAAATTTTCGCTAATGTATATATATCTACGTATAATTAGGTTGTGTGAGAAAAAAAATAACTAATATTAGTTATCTTGTGCAAATTACCATCTGGTGAAACCAATTTTGGGAAACTAAAAAGATCTTACCGTCAATTTAATCAATACAATCAACAATAATTTATTTTATCGTTAATTTGGCCAAAGAATCAGTATCGAAATCTATGTATTTTAATGTGTTCCAATGTATTCAGTAGGTATAATTCGGCATCAAAATTGGTCAAAATTAAGCCTTATTTAAGAAAGAACAAGGTAAATAGTTTTGTTATTTCTCTTCTAACTTTCATCCTTAGATTTTTTGTCAAAAGAGATGTATGGCGTTTAAAAATTACAAATGCACAGTAGCCGCGGAACATGTTTTAAGATTTATGTACTGTGAAAATTTCTACACTTTCACAACACTTCTGCACCACAGTGTTTTACATTTCTGTTCTATATTGTTAACTTAAGAACTAGGCTTAATTTAAGCAATGAAGACATGAAGTTAAGTAGTATTTCCAGTTAAGTAGTTTTCAATGTCGAATAAAAGTGAATTAAAGTAAACTGAAAGTATATACTTGAAATCAATCGTTGCATTGCTATTGAAGTGTAGGGGAATGCCTGGCTACTACAGATTTCACTCCACACAATATAAAGTAAGGGATAAATGAATTTAGTTGTATTGTAAAACTAAAGATAGGTTTTATGAAAAATTAATAAAGCTTTAACTTATAGGAACAAATTTACTGAATAAAACACAACAAGATAACAAGAAAGCGGTCGCGACACGGAGCTGTGAATATCGCACGAGCTCCCGACGGGGACAGTTATTAAATAAATTGTCATAATAACTTTCTAAGTGACAATGAGCTGAAGTCGTGGGACAAAACGAAACAGTTCCACTCAAATATTCCCTTTATTCTATGTACAACAGAGCGACAGATCATAGAATTAACTTTAACAGTTTCGACAAGGGATTTCGTATAAGTACAAAACTAGTCGTTCGTTTCGTGTAAGTACAAAACAAGGAAAAGTAGTCACGAAACGTGTAATAATAAAATAATCATGACGTTATGGCTGCCTCGTTCGTCGAGTGGTTGCAAGCGCGACTGCCGATCGGGAGGTCGTGGTTTTTCAAACCCCGGGTCGGGTATTGGTTTTGTCTAATTTAAAATTTCTAGTAGTGACTTGGAGTCTGGATTTGTGATGTGGCAATAGGCTCACCACACACTCCTTGGGACTTAACGTAACTGGTGAAACGTGGGAGTGTACTACACTCCTCTGCCTACCCCTTCGAGGATTACAAGCGTTAGGCTACGTATGAAGTTATTCAAAATTCAAAACATTTCTTTCATAAGATGGAAGAATTCCACACGAAACCAAACATAGTAACGCTCGGGCTTTTAGAGAGCTTTGCAAGATACAATATTAATAAATACCCTATACATATAATGAGAGCAGAAACGAAGATACAAATACATTTGACCCTTTACAAGCAACATAAAAAGTTTGACATAACTAATACCGCATGTACACACCGGTAAGTACATATAAAACTAATATTTACCTACAACTACAAGCGACTTGCAAGTATGTATTACTAAGTAGATCGTCAGCTGTAAGTGTTTCGAATATAACAACAAACGTGCTATACCTTGAAAATAGTCAACGACCCTCCAGAGACAATACTACAACCATTTACTAAAATGACACAATATTTCCCAAAGTGACAAAATGGGCGAAAAGCGCCAGTGTAAACAAGAAATTAACGTTACACTTCCTGTTCCGCGGAAATTTCGAGATAAACGAACAATCCGTGAAACGCGAGTCATCCCATCTATCATAAGTGAAAGTTTAGTTTTAGTTTATTTTAATATACTGTACTTTAAATATACTTAAAAAAACATTAATTCGTGAACGTCATAAGCTGTAAACCATATAATAAATAGCCAAGGCCTACTAAAATAATGTGCTTTTCAAATGGTAATAGAATTTCGGAAATCGATGTGATGCAGACTCACAAATAATAAGATAGACATGAAAGCACCCATATTTGTATCTGAAAGAACGTTTTTCTATTCAGCCCACCTTTGATCATTAAGTTTACGTCCCACGATGGGACAGGTGGTGAGCCTATTGCCATACACCAGGCACAGACACCGAGCCACTACTGGAAATTATGTTTACTACTTCAAGTTACCACGGAGGCGTGATTTTACTATTATTAATTATAACAAAAAACTTCACTTATGCCACACAACGGAGTGCTTCCACACATAAATTATAAAAATATTGTAAGAAGATCGATTTACATGCCAGGTTTCTCATTGCAATGCAAACACATCACCGTGGTGTTACTCTCGTGAGCTGTTATGTTATGTGAGCTGTTATATTATTATAAATGTTAATAGCAATTTTCTTGTAGTAAATAAATATTTTCCCGGGTGTTAATTAGTACTTCCGGGTACTCTGACTGTCTTCATTTAAAAAATAACGTTTATTAGTGTGCTCACACACTTCGAAGGTTTCTATTACATTGCCTCTGTGCTCATTACTGCTTAAATGATATAACTTATAGGATTTGACGAAATGCCTCGTTAAATTTTATCTTGAAAAATGCATAGCGAAGCCTCGGCTCACTATAATACGGCTTAAAATATTCCAGAGCTGATTAATGAGGGTTCGCTTGGGAAAATTATGCCATCGCCGACAAAAGGAAAACAGGAAGACGTTAACGAAGTTGGAATAGTTTTATTCAGCGTCGAGGTACAAGGGAACTGGAATCGTTTCTCTGGAGCTTTTCACTCGCTGTTCGCTCTTACTACACAACTTGGCAGGGAGTTCTAATTGTAACATATAAGGATATCGCGATGTTCAAAGTTTAAGCCAGCATATATGCATATATGAACTTGCAATTATAAAACTTTTGGATTTCAAATTAAAAAACTTTTAGTAGTCATAAATAAATGTTTATCGCAATGCGTTTTATCAAAAAAATATAACTTGATTTTATCAGCGTGTTCATTTTCATATTTTTAGCACTTTGGCCAGTATATAAAATTCTTGTTATGTTTTAAAGGTCATAGTGTATGTATCTTGTACATTACATGTTACTTCATTTATAATATATAATATATTAATGTATAAATCTCTATCCAACACCAATTACAATGACGCACTTCAATAAATTTTCCGTACATTCCCCATTCACCAGGCTGCAAGAAATCCGTTTAGGCCCATGGAAGATAGAATCTCATCGTATTTTATTTCACAAATTGTGAGAATATTAAAAGATTGTCTAACAACATACGCGAACAGAGATCCATTAGACAATCAAAACGAACATTATCTATTGTTATTGCTTTTAAATAGACCTTTTATCAATTCTGTTTCTATGCAGAATCGAATTCAATTACGAAAATGTTTTAATTTGCACAGTTAATACCAAGAAATGATTCTGAAACACTGATATTTGTAGTCATAGTTTCTAATTGCCAAAAACTCTTAGCTAAATTGTGGGATGAATTAAACAAACTTATATTGTACAGATGGCTTAAAATACTTTGATCCGTCATTAGTGGCCAGCGAAATACATACATACTCGTAGATAAAAGTTTGAAATAAACGGTTTAATAGAAAAAAACACGCCTTAGAACAGAGGTTTTGATTTCCGTAATAGAAAAGGAGTCACGTACAAAATGAAGCTTAGCTATATCTGACAAAGAACTTAAATAGACAAATACAAATTCATTAAACATTTTAATCTAAAATACGTGATAATTTCTGTATCGTTCTATGATATTCTCAATTCAAATGAATATATATTTTAACGACATCATTATGATATATCTGCTATACATCATCCACGAATGACGACAGAAGGATCAGATTCAGACTTCTAAAGCTGATTAATGAATATTAAATTCTCATAAAATAAGCATACCGTGAGAAATGAATAAAGAAACTGGAAAACTCGAAAATTCCAAACAAATTCAGCCTCTTAATACGGCGGCGCGTACTTCATTCAGGCCCGGGGGAGATAAGATGTTCAAGTATTTACAATTCAAGTTTAGGACAATTTATTAGAGGTTCCAAGGTACAAAAAGAAATATGTAGATCATTTTAAATGCTTTAAGATGTTATTTCGTTAAGCTCGTGGTGGTTCTGAAAATATTATATAATTGTCGATAAATAAATTAAACTATAAATTTAACGTTAACAAAAATAATAATGGATTGATTACGATGTATGTAAATGCCTGCGAAGGTAGCATTTATCTTCTTATCTTATCGTATCTTCTTCTCTTGCGTTACACTCTTGGCAGAGTGGTCGTGGTCGTATTTCCAGGGTCAGTAGCTCTATGAAGATAATAATTAAACTATATTTACTTATATACGTATTTCATACTTTTTTGATTGCCATATAACTACTTAGTTTGACAACATTTATAAAGAAAATAATTTAAAATCGTAGCTTGAGTAGTATATAATTACACTCAAAATAGTTCGTTAACATTAAATATTATTTTTTTAAATTATATAATTGAAACAGTCAGACAATAATGCTTTCATCGAACCCATTTAGTTAGAACGATACTGGTTGAAAGCATTTATTCAACTACTCGTTATATTTCTTAAATTGTTTAAATTAAATTATTTTCATAAATTTTGACATTTACAGCAAACCCCAAAAATATTCGTTTCTAGTTTTTACAAATGTAAAACGCTATGCGTTCGTTGAGTGAGCTCAACAGCGACCGGATCGTGCTCACGAATATTTTGAAAATAAAATAAGGACGTAACAGTAAGTACCTCGGACCGCTTCAGTGAATTTGATTTTAACATCGCTACATTCATTAGGCAGGTTACCGCTTTAAAATTTTGAATTTCGAATGAAATATTTCATGTAGCATTAATGTGCTACATGAAATGTTGTAATCATAAGCGCCATAAATGAAAACTTATTTTTTTAATTATCATTGATACAAATATTATGACTGCCTCGTTGGTAGATCAATGGTTGCAAGCGCGACTGCCGAACGGGAGGTCCAGGGTCCAGATCCCGGGTCTGGTACTATTGGATTTTTCTAATTTAGAATTTCTAGTAGTAGTTCGGAGTCTGGATATGTACCCGGTGTATGAAAATAGGCTCACAACCTATTCCATGGGACTTAAACGTAACTGGTGAAACATGGGAGTGTACTACACTCCTCTGCCTACCCCTTCGGGGATTACAGGCGTGAAACGTTACCTACTATGCTTTTAATTCATAAATCCTGTTTTTTTCATATAAAATGTATACAAATTTAAATGTTGCACATATATTATAATAGCTCAAAGGATTAGCTCGCTGAATTGGCGATGGGCTGGACATATCGACGAAGAACCGATAACCGGTGG
>DWMG01004642.1:0-10774 GCA_018244855.1 Elbella merops | reverse complement strand
CGATGGCGCTCATTGGGGGAGGCCTATGTCCAGCAGTGGACTGAGATAGGCTGATGATGATGATGATGATGATGAATAGGTTATTCTTGATACAGAACACAAGAGATTCGAAACAAATGTATAACGTTAGCAATACTAGCACAGCGTCCATCAATTCACGAGTCGCTGAGCTGCAATATAGTTTCAATCGCTCTGGTTTTGTTTGTAAACTTCCAATGTTACTTCGATACATGAATTTTTGTAAAAGCTTAGACAACTGGTAACAATTTTTCCCATTTTCCTTTCTTTATTATAAAACATAATCATACTTTAAATAAATACGATTTTCTATTAGTTTTTAACACATAAAAGTCATTTGCGATAAAATCTTCAATAAATATAACATTATAATTAATAAATTAATGACAGGCAGGAGGATGACAGGAAGAGGTTTTAAAAAGTCTTGGAGTATTGATGTACATCGACAGTTGTACTGACAAATAGTAGCAAGGTTAGGGATTTTTATTTTTAATTCACATTGTAATACTGACTGGCCTGTTGGTTTAGTGGCTATGGCCGCTGACTGCTAGGGAAAGTAATGGCGCCAATGGCAAATATTTGTATGGAAGCCACGAGTATTTGTCTTCTACCTCGGTATTAAACGAGCTAGACAAGTATTTGTTCAGAAATTTGTATTTATGTGATCATCAGCGTCTAATTTCTTTCTTTTCTTTTTTAAAATATTTTCCTTCCAGTAAAGGTTGTCTGGAAGAAATCGCTCGTTTAGCGATAAGACCGCCTTTTGTTTTTACCGAATTTTGTTATTCTATACTTTGTATTTTGTATGGTATACAATAAAGTGTCTGTATTGTATTGTAGTTATAATATACAGTTATCATTATAATATATTTATAACACAGTTCTTTTTTTATTTTACATTATTTCGTGATTTATTTCATTTTACATAATGTGGTTATCATCATAATACAGGTTCGACATAATTTGAGATTCGCAAATGCGTGAGTTGTCAAAATAATATTTTTATGATTCTTAAGCCATTGATTGTTTTGCTCATTATTTTTGATGACAACGCAAGACCAGTCCACAGTCCTTCTAGCTCATGCTGAAGTTATAACCTAACGTAATACAAAACAGTGGCGCGCTGCGGCACAGGGGCACTCCGCATCACCGTACTACGCTCTCATTACGCTGAGTATGGAGGCAGGGTTGGTTTTCAACTTCTAAGTTTTCATATAATCTGTATCATAAAACCAGTATAGCTATAAGCATAGAATCCTGCGAGTTTACATTCGATATGTTACAATTAGCTTTGTACGGGTTGTTTTATTGAATAATGCTAGTTTTTTTTTTATTTAACAATAGACTCGCGTTTGGTTAATATCTCATTTAATCTAAAAGATGCGGCCTAGGATGTAGCATGTTTGCCTAGAAATTGCTTATTCCCTGTTGTCACATTTTATGAGACAAAAAGACGTTTTTCGCAGTGTACTTGATTATATAAAAAGAGCTAGAATGCCATGTAAATATATTCTTGCTTTTTTAAAAAAATATTGTTAACATAAAGATAGAAATTTTTATTTTTAGTAATTTAATTTTAGGTACTCATTATATAGTCCTTTTAAAAGTACGACCTGGACAACAAATGAATTGGACATTCGGCGTTCGAAGATTCATGAATTCGCGGCATTTCACGAAAAGTAGCTTTTTACTTTTCACTTTTTACCACGCTTTTATTTTACTTTTACTTTGCAGCAAGTTGACAACCCTAATAAGAATGTACAGCATCTAATGCGCCTATGGCCTTTAAATGTTCTCATTTCTTTTTAACTCCAATGAAAAATCTGTACTCCCCAAATTAAGGATGCTGCAGCTTTTTTCTTGGCTTTTCATCTGCCGTGTTGTCACTGCAGTCATTATACAAAATTGGTCTACGAACTTCTTTCTGATCCTAATGTTGGATTAATATGTTCGCGCGCTGCACTTTCCACTTACGGGCCATTGGCATAAAATAAAAATTCTAAATAATATTTAGGTGGTAGAATAATTTCCTCGAAGAAGTTTTTCTTATATTAAACTAATAAATAAAATAAATAACACGGAGTGCTTCACTGCTGGTAAATGGTCACACTTCGTTATGAAATTTGTCAAAGGCATATTACTTTTTCGGCTTTCAAAAATTGCTTTTTAAATAATGATATTTGTGTCAAAAACTAAATTTCATACTAATAGTATAAAACTTAAAATTGTTCAGGAACTGAATGTCTGTTCAGGGACGGCCCCAACGCCCGGCACAACATAACGGTGTACAGAACTGGTAACTATTACCAACATAATATCAAAAAAATTCATTGAGACACATCTGTTTTCTTCCCCCTAAAAAATAATAATAATAATAATCGACCCATTATAATTCCACTGTTGGAATATGCGTCTCCTCTCGTATCGAGAGGGTTAAGGCCATAGTCTGCCACGCTGGCCAAGTGCGGGTCGGCAGACTTCACACACCTTAGAAAATATTTTTTTTTTTATAAATTCTAAGGTATGCAGGTTTCCTCACGATATTTTCCTTCACCGTTAGCAAGTGCGCGCCATGGATTTGAACCCAGGGCCTCCAGAGTGAGAAGCTGAATTCTTAACCACTAGGCTATCACTGCTTCATATGTTATAAATATATTAATGATTATGATCAATTTATTTCCATTTCAGACTTATTTAATCTAGTGGTTATCCACATTGGACAATTTACGAACATGAACAACGGTATTTCTAAACTACGAGTGGGGCCAGGTTTACTTTATTGTAAGTAAAGTTTCATTGTTCCGTGGTTTTTTGTAATTTAAATAACAATATAGCTTAATGGTTTTTATTGTAGTGTCCTACTTTAGGTATCTGGGTTCTCAGTCCTGGCGTACATCTCTGAGTCATATAATTATGGATGTTTTTGAAGTTGTCACTTGCTATAACGGCCAATAACATTAACATGCCATTAATAAATGTACGTACTGTAGAGCTATCTATAATGCTCTTTACGGGATGTAGAGTCTGCCAATCCGCACTCACACTGTGTACCAAACTATGTCTAGTTTTTTTTCAATCTTTGAGGAGAACTCTACATTGAAAAGCGATAGGATTGATAATTACGATGCCACTGAAATAATGTTGCTTTTGTTGTCTTACTCGTATTATACGTATTATGGAGAGGTAGAGTTGACATGACAATACTTCGTGCCACTTGTGGGGGTTCAATCGAACAGCAATGGTTTTAGTTCGAATATACATATTTCAAGACAAGTTGGCAGAATCTGTATGTACAAAAATACACTTAGACTATTAGATGTTTCGTGAGTATTTATACACATTATTATAAATGTACCGGCTTAACTTAAGTGCGTTTTTCGGGATGGCTCGACTAGTTTCGGACTTGTACGGTCTCCGCCGCGAACTCGCTGTAAACGCCGGGAGCTCATGATGAAGGACCACGTACAAGTCCGAAACCAGTCGGGCCATCCCGAAAAACACACGTGAGTTAAGCCGGTACATACATAGATAATCATGAATACACTTAGAGACTAAATTTGGAATTAAAAAATAGTGAGATTAAAACCGGTATACATTTTTATTTTTATTATGCAGTAATTTATTTACATTATGTAGTAACCTACTCGTGTTTTATCAATGTTGAGGTAATCCTCATTTTTTTTGTAATTTGGTTAATGAAGGTCGTACGACTCGAGGAACTGGTTTGTTGTCAAATAGCTTGATGGCTTTAGATTAAATAACATATAATTATGTGCTTACTGACTTGGATGTTAAAACTTTTTATACTAAACTAATTCTAATACAAAAAAGTCTGAACAAATACATAACTATTTATTTTGTAACATTATTCCAAAATAAAACTTTTGTTTAAAGGCGGTTTGATAATTTATAATATTGTTCAATAAAATATGACAATAAATTTAAAATGTAATTGCCAAATTCTTAACAATGAGCACTATAAGCATTTATTAAAATAGTGAATTGAAAATTCAGGAGGAGTCGTGCTTCAAATTGGCTTTAGAAAAGGAAACATAAAAATGAACAAATGACGAGTACATTAGTACAGATAAACGTGTGGTGAACACGTTTATCAATTGTACGTCTACTTTGACAAATGCACTACTGGTTTTTAGGATGTGTCCATGGCACCAATGACCCATAGACTTTCGCCTGATGTGAAACTCTAATATCATGATTGAGGATGTGAGTTTTAAATTATAAAAGTATTATTGTTATTATTCTGTACTTTCAGTTATATCAAACGCAGACGACGTTTCTATAGTCTCCAATCAATGTGCGGAAAAGATGTTCCTATATGATTTTGTAGTGCCGTATGTTGGTAGAGAAGTAGTAGCAGCTGACGGTAAGTTAGAATAATTTAAGATCTAACTGGCGCGGTGGTCCAGCGGTTAGCGTCTTTGACTGTCGTGCCGTGACTTGTGGGTTTGATTCCCATCCAAATAAATATTTGTCTGATGAGGTTGTACTGTGTTGTGGGTTGAGGGTGTTGTGTGAAGTCTGCCAACCCGCACTTGGCCAGCGTGGCAGACTATGGCCTTAACCCTATCAATTTGAGAGGAGACCCATATTCCAACAGTGGAATTATAATGGGTCGATGATGTAGGTATAGCTTCATTTTCTCCATAATACATACAATGATTTTTAGGCTTCTGTACATCCCGTTGTCTTAGTTAATTCTCTCTGTTCAATCGTAAATACAAGTATGTACAAGTTATCGTTTCATGATTTATAGCTTTTAAATATTATTAAATTAAATATTATTATAAATTATTATAACTAAATATTAAATATTATTATTATAATTATATTATTATTATTATAATTAAATATTATTATAACCAGTGTTACTTACTTAATATAAGATGGTACCAGAAGTACTTCTTCTTCTGACTTTTCTATGCCTCCTAAAAAACGGAACTTTTTCGATGATCGGTCGCTATCTTTTACGTAGAATATCCAGTAGTACCTACTAACAAATATTAATCGTACTATGCCATTGCAATAGGGATATAGGTACCTATAGGTATCCCAAGATATTATCCAAAAATGAAAAGTTTTTTTCGTAAAACCTAAATATTGTATATTTTCTTCACGCCAAGCTCTCATACTTATTAGCACTGGCGGAATCTCAACAATGAAATTCTACTCATATTTTATGCCACAATGGGCACGGGTTTCTTCCCAAGGGAGTCAGTAGGCTGAGACTAAATAATTTCGCACCGCAGAGTCGTTAAAACTATCTCACCAAGCTAAACTACGAAAACCAATTTAGAAAGTTTACACCTGAAACTCAGTGGGCGATCCGAGCGTGTACGGATAATGGAATTCTATATGTCGCTGATAATATGTAATTTTAAAAAGGTTTTATCAAAAATCATGTGACATAGCTACTAGCACAGTAAAATAATAATTTGATAGTTATAATTTTATAATAACAATTGAGACAACATTAAGTATGGATAACAAACGACTTTTAATAATCAGCCCTTTTTTCATTTCACTGGAAAGGCCAAGAATGGGTTAAAAACCCTCAGCTGTCAGATCTACACATCTAGATTAACATATCTCTGATCAGATAGAATTCAACGTTTTTTATACCACAATATTTTTTAATAATCAATTAACCATTTATGCACAGCCCAAGCGCTAAAGAATTCCACAACACTGCAATAGAACATTCGGGAAATATTTAGAACGATAAAAAACAATTTTATTCGCATAACATCGGCACATGGTGCAAATAGGAAAGAAATATCATATATTATCGATATGAAATATCCGTAACTTATGTAAAAGGAAATAAAAATTATGTACCAAGTGGATAAGAGAGCGATTATCGAGCGGAAAACGTTCCAAATGTAGAGACCTCGCTCCTCGGTAGAGCGGACACCGGAAGCGCTGCTTCAATGAAGTCGATTGGGATCCGACGCCTGATTGCGGCATTGTAAGTGTATTTTCTAATATTCATTACATTGATTCATATTTATACAGTTTTGTTATGATTTCGATGTGAAAAGTAATGATAATTACGAAAAATTGTGTTTTCAGGATCTATAGTTTCGATAAAGGTCCGTTTATAAAAAATCTAGATTAAGTTAGGATATCTATATATTATAAATAATTATTATTTGTAAATATAAAATTTTTAATATTTAGTTACTGCTAGTCACTTTTGTACAATAATTTTCCTATATTTAAAACATTATTAGGTCATTTAAACGTCAAATATTTCGTCCCGTAATACGAGTAAATTACACGACACGATCAAAGTGTTTCCCGGAATCATGTTTGCTTTGTTAAAAATTCGATCTATTTGATTTTAGTAGGATTGTTTAACACAAATCGATTTATTTAAAACTGCGTCATTCGCATTTCATTTATTACTTTAAAAAAAAATATTCTCGGTTAAACCTACCTAAAAATAGGATGAGTAATATGACATTATTCAAAATGTCTACGACTGCTTTTAAATTTAAGACTGACATAGTTCATTTTCATAGAATTATACAGTATTATTTATTATTATAACTTTATATTAAGATAAAGATACTTTATTGTTTGTTGGTTATTTATAAAATGTATACTGTGGAGTAAAAGTACTTACAAGTTTTAATATTAACGTTTTAATGTTATTAAAAATGTTAAGACTGTTGTGAAGGCTGAGATAGGTTCTTTCTCACAGTATTAGAATGTCAATTTTTTATTTAACGTTTATTATTTAAAAATAATTCATGTGCCATCATCATTTTCTAAGATTTGTTCGGAGTTTTAATAAATGTTGCTGTTTGGAATAAAACGTCTATTCAATTTGAAAACGCGCGAACGGACTGATTAGCGTACTATGTTATAAGGGCGCGCGCGAAGTTACGTATCCGTAGACAGGCGGGTTATCCATTACACCACAGGGCTGATTAGGTGGAGCCACTTGGGCTCGCCACTAAAACCCGGTGAAGCTCTAAAGGCCATGAGAAGAAAAAAGCTGCGCATCAGTGAGCGAACGAATGCGCGAAGTTTAAATTAGAAAAAAAGGGCAGGTAATGGAGCTACATCCTGCCATATCATATATTTCTTATGAAATTGTGTGTTTTATCAGTACTTTGTCACCAAAATATCAAAATATTTTGAGTCTATCTTAAACAGTGACTGGTCCGACTTGTCATTAAATTATCCATCTTAAACACCCGAATTTGTAGAAATTTAACTTAAAAACTATAGTAAATAAAATGTCTCTAAATTTCTTTAAATCTAATTTTCTTTAAACCTTTGTATATTCATCCATATTGCTCATGTAAATATTGAAAAACAAGTGCTTATACCTACAATTGAGTCTATTGGAGCGGTATGTCCAGCAATCCCACAGGACATCGATGTTCGAAACAATCCAATAACAATCCCCTAACGTTTTAATTATAATAAACAAATAATTATAACAATTACACGTAGTTCCGTATCGGTTACTACCTCCACATTTAATAAACGTTTCTACGCTTACAACTAACATCGACAAACAACAATATATTTGTGAATTGTGTGCAATAAACTTTACACGTATGTAGAGGGGAGTGTGAATGAAGCGAGGGGTAAAGCACTCCGTATATAGCATATAGAGGCGATAAAGACGATACAAAAACACTGACGACGAATGGTATGCTCACTAGACACTAGACAAGAGTTCATACGAGACCGCATCTAGCCGTAGTGTGTACGGCCGCAAGCCACGTAAGTCTCCGATGCGGTTGAGCCACCACCGGTGCGGGAAGCCGGACCCCGAGAGCACGTTGTACGCGATTATGTATAGGACGCGGTCGTCAGCATCCCATGTCCGGTAATCCAGCCGATAGCGGGCCCAAGCGTATACCTGTTTAACACAAATCATTTATAAAATGTCGCTTAATTTTGTAATTAGAACACAAATGGCCAAAATGTTCAAAAATAAAATATATTAACATTTTTTTATACTTCTTATGTGTCAAAGACCATAAACAAGATATTTTTTTATATACAAATGGCCACAGACAATTTTTTGTAGCTGCTGCCCATTTATTATTATGAATCGAAATCACAAGCGTGCAAAGCTAAAGTTTAATAAATAAAAAGTACATGTTGTTAATTCCGTTCACTATGTTAATGATTCAAAAATGCTTCAACAACTTAAAACTTCCCTTTATACAAGTGGTTTAGAACATTCTAGAAGGAAGTTATCTACCTAACAGTATTACCTATATACAAAATTGACATTAGTGGATACTTGGGTAAAAAGGTTTGATATATATTTACTGTTTTCCTTGGACAATGGCCCTCAATGAAGGTTATTTAAAAAATCTATAGTTTTATAAAACAATAGACTATTGTTTTCATTACAATTATTAATTGATTACATTATCAGTTACCTTAAAATTTTATGTCCGGACATTAAATTACCTTCTTGTGGAGAATTTAAGACCATTGAAACGTTTCAGTCACAAAAAAACAATTTAAGTATAGCTGAAACTGAAGTGTGCAGGTAGCACTGACTGAAAACTTTAAATAGTACGAATAAAATGGAGAATATACGAGATGGAGAAAGGATATAACCGAAAAAGTAACTAAAATACAGGTGTGTAAGTCAATATTAATGAAAGAAAACAGTTGCCACTAGTTTTTACTGTATAACCAAGATCGGCATTGAACATTGGTGAGCAGCAAAATAAAGAATTAAAATTAGAAGAAGAAAACGGAGAAGATGCCAAGAGAAGAGCAGGTATTTTTTGGTTTCATTAGGTACCTAATACAAAATTTTGTTTATTGGGCATATACATAGGTGTTCTTTGCCTTAAATGTTGGATTGAACTGGATATTGCAATACACATAGTAGTGGGATGGTGATCGAAGAAGTGGTAAGAAAAAAGTGAAAACTACTACTGTATAAGATAATAATATTGCCGCTTGGTTCAACCAAATAATAATTGATGAAAATGAGTACGGAAGTAATAAACAAACGTAACAAACTTAACATCACGTCTGTAATCCCCAAAGGGGTAGGCAGAGGGGTGTAGTACGCCTCCACATTTTACCAGTTACATTTACGTTCCATAGAAATAGATGTTGAGCCCATTGCCAGAGTCCGAGTCACTAATAGAAATTCTAAATTACAAAAATTAAATAGTACCCGGGATTTGCACCCAGGACTTCCCGATCGGCAGTCGCGCTTGTAACCATTCGACCAACGAGGCTTAATAGTCTTATCTTCCAATAAAAATTGTCTCTAACATTTCAGGGGAATTCACATCCGTAAACCTTCTGTTTAGTCGAAACATCTATAGATTACTTCGTTCGTTTGCGTTTAACTTTGGAAAACTTTGGAAAAAACTTAAAAACTTTGGAAATCAATTGAATTTTAAGTATAACAGTGTTTATGTAAAGGCAGTGTTTATATAAAGGCAATCCAAGTTAAAATGGAACTTATTCATAGGCAGAAATGATTAAAGATCTAAAATGTGTTGTTCTAAATTTGACGTGCATTTATTTTTTGCGTTTTGAAATGTTGTTTTATCTGTATTTTAAATATCAATGATCAGTTGTAAAACTATGTATATTTATGATAAAAAATAAAAATGTTGAAGTGATTTAGTATTGTATATTAGGCATCTCTCATAGATAAGTATTGTTTGCGCATAATACACAAATTTGTGAAAAGGTCATGTTAGATAACAGTCAACATTAAATTTTACTGTATTTCTTGTTAGCATTAAGCGGTTAGATTAAAAAGGCGCGTAGCTGCGGTCAAATAGATTTCAATAATAATCTAGAAATAATCATTATCGTATCTCACAAGTTTAAGAAGAGTTTAAGAAAGAAATTGAGCTGGTTAATTATTAAGCTTGTGTCATATGGACATATCGACAGTAAGCGTCGTTTAATTACCTTAACGTGTCATTTTACTGCGAGCAAAATACGCAGGCTAGCCGTAACGTTAACTGTTAGGCCCAGTCAGTCCAGAGACAAAGGATAAGGGGCGGTTAGGTTCAAACGTATGATAACTTGTGCGTACTTAATCTAGAAGGGTACTTCGGGGAGGTCTTCCTCGAAGATTTCCCTTAGTTATTCATTGATGAGGCGTTGCGGCGGAGGCTCGCGGCGCGCGGCCAGCACGACCTGCCCGCGCCCCTCCTCGCTGGTATCGCTGTGCTCGCTGTACTCGCTCACGTCGCACTCCACAACCACGGGCTGGTTGGTGCAGTTGGCGATTACGACGCGCGCCAACTCCTTGATCCTATCGTACGAGCACTCGTGTACCAGCAGCCGCTCCAGCAGATTCAGCCCGCCCTCCGCCACCACCAGCGTGCAGTACTTGTCCGCTGTCGAAATACACCATACGCTTTGTATACTAGCTACTCGTACGCTACCACACTCTGATCATACGGTAAGATGTCAAAACCAACTATATCTATTATACAAGCAATAAATAAAACCAGTGCTGAACCTATTGTGGTCATGTCTACGCCATTTAACCCAACCGCATGTCAGCTTTACTTTTCTTGAGCGGTCCCAAGAGAACTTAAAAGAAAACGGATTTAAAAAATAAACTACATTCCTCCCTGTATAAATATCTGATTAAAATTGGATGTACAACCTTCCTCCAAATAATGTTTTATACATTATACAGTGTGTCCGGCTTCGGTCTGTACAAACTTATAGGGCGTGTAGTACGAGTCGTTTTATGAATAAAATTGTT
>DWMG01004641.1:0-10774 GCA_018244855.1 Elbella merops | reverse complement strand
TATAAGTTAAAATCATTCAAGAAAACAGTGAATAGCCAATGTATAGGCGAGCGTGCTACATCTTAGGCTATATCTCACTTTATTCAGTTAATTTACTCATAATGCGAAATTGTAGTTCAACGCGAGTTCAAGGCGGTTAGAAAAGATGTAAAGGTACAGCTGAAAAGTTAAAGGTCTCTTTATCTTGCGGTGGTTAGCGGCAACACGTGTGATGGGCAAAGGGCATTAATTACACTGCGAGCTCGGGCTCCGCTGAGCAAACAACGGAGCCCCTGCGTGTAGCGGCGCGCGCCCCCGGCGACCGCCTTCACTGCGTATCTTATAATCATAACTGGATACTATGTATACAAAGATTTATAATACTTTTTAAACAAAATATAACTCAAAGTCGGTTTAGTTATAAGTAGACTGGAATAGTTGGTGGGCCTGTTGCCATACACTGTGCACAGATTGAGACTCTGTGCAACTTCTCGAAATTTCTACTAGAAAATCAAACTTAGGAAATCCAGTAGTATATACCCGAAGCGGTATTTGAACCCGAGACCTCTTCGATCAGCAGTGGCTCTTTGCGAACACTCGACCAACGAGGCAAGCCTGTTGATATACACCGGACAAAAATCCATTAGTAACATTCCTATACCTATAACATTACTTCTGCTGCCGCGATTAGGTTGTTTGCGCGATGGTATCTACTACTTTTCTGTTTAAAGTTCATATATTAAAAAAAACACCAAGATGATATTCATAAATTACCTTAAGTCAACAAGAGCAAGTATGAACCGATTGTTGCATGAGTCCTGCGCCAGCGGCGTCGTGGCTTGACTGGCTGGCACGCAGCCGTCGTTAAATCTCTGCACTAAATATTAATCGTAACAAACGTAATTTCACGCCTGTAATCCCAGAAGAGGTAGGCAAAGGAGTGTAGTACACTCCCACGTTTCACCAGTTACGTTTAAGTCCTATGGAATAGGTGGTGAACCTATTGCTGTACACTGGGCTATATAAGGCTAAATATTAATTAATCCTGCAGTTAGAGAAATATAAAGTTTCAAATAGTGTTCAATAATAATATATCAGGATAACTTTCACGCGACCATCTGAAATTTTTATATAAATAGTACGAGCCTGTACTATGTTGACTAAGTACTTCCATCGTTAAGTCCCTTATGAGGCCCTTATGAGTCCTTTATGAAGCAGCGAGCTCTGAGTGTCATATACTTATATCCTTCCAAACTCGACACGCTTCTCCTATATTCAAAGCCGTCGAAGAATTGGCGACTCGTCACATATTGCAAATGTCCATAGACGACGGTGACCGCTTACCAGTAGGTGGCCCGTGTGCCTACTTGCTAAACTATTAGGATTTAGGAGATTATTTGTGTATATGTAGATAAACAAAGCAGAAAGTACAAAAACAAATAGCGGCGAGTGGATGTTAACTGTGAATGAGGCGCGTCAGGTAAGGTTAACAAATTAAAAATGGCGGGCGCACAGTCAACAAGTGCGCGCGCATCAGTCAGCGCGCGGCCGCCGCCGGCGCTGACTCAGGGCCGCCACACACCGCGCCGACAGCTCACCGCGCACGCCCCTCGCGCGCCGCGGCCGGGGCGCCGGCCGACACGCGCTCTCAAATTAATTTTATTAACTCTACAATTGTACAGCCGCCTTCTAATCGATAACTACGCCCTCTTGTCGTTGATCATTTGTTACAAATATGTTTGAGTCGTTGAAATAATAACGTCGTTTTTCCACTTGAGAGTCTTGAGTGGTTATAAGCGAGTCTGTTGATCAACAGATCCCGGCTTCATTCCCTCGATCGGGCAAAGTATTGTTGGCTTTTTCTAACTTGAAATACTTAATAACAGCACGGAGTTAAAGTTTGTGGCCGGTGTACGGCACCGGGCTCACTCCCTACTTCATGGTGGAAGGTCTAGGTAACATAACTGATAGGTGTTGAGAGTGTATTGCAATTTCCTGCTTACCCCTTAGAGAAAGTTTAATTCAATAATATTAAGTATCTCCTTATGATATTAGACAATGTGGGAAGATGTTTGAAAAATCACAAATTGATATTCTATGTCTATTAATAAACTGATCAATGAAAATAATTTAAAGTGCAATTACTGCTCATGTTATAATACCTATTGTCCAATGTTTACTACCACAGAAAGAAAAAATAAATAAAAAAAATATTTCGAATGGTTGAATCATTATTATTTATAACTAAAATCTTACTTAAGGAATCGAAAATAAAAATTTAAAGATACCAAAAAATTGTAATACAAACAACAAGTAGAGTCAACCCTGTTAACAACCGTAGCGCTTGTACGAGGCGTCGAGAACCTACAATTAGGCGCGGGCCAAAAAGACCGAGACCACTAATACCCACTTCGCTAACTAGTTACACGGTTAACATAATAAACTGAACGTCAAAACGGAGAAACATCATCTCTGATGCCACGGTAATAGAGCCCCGACAGAGAGTAAACATATTTGGGGGTTGAAAGTACCACCGTGAAGATTGACAAGCTTGTATTTGCGTGCACTACAACAGAAATAGCACCTTATTCGCCGATGCATAAAGTCGCTATTTACGTATAAGGCGACGCGGGCCGTGCATGGGAAAATTGTTGTTTATTGTTTATTGGCACAAACGATCTGCTAGAGAGTTATAGCGTCGAAATTGCCAGAAATAAAAGCAAACACAAAATTTGCGGGTGAAAATTGATTTTTCGTTGGATAAATAATTGCAGCACTCAACAAAGGTAACATAACTCGAGGAGATTTCGACTTAATTATGTTGAGAAATGTTTACTTCATTTCTGAGGTTCTTTGACAGTAAACACATGTACCTAACGTTTAAAAGGTTGTAATATTTGTAAGACATTAACCCTTCTCATTCTGAGACGTGATCCATGTCCAACAGAGGAACGATTCAAGGATTGATGATGTCGACGACATTTAATTATTATTATTCATATGTGAGTACTTTTTTCGTGTAATGATGTATTGAGATATAAGATGTCTGGAATCAGCCATTACAAAGCTGGTAAAGTCTATGATGCACGTTGTTTTGCGAGTTTGTCCGTGTTTATACCAAATTAATAATGTCAATTATACTAAATGGTGGATATGTCGTATGATAAATAATGTAGCCAAGATTAGCTGCTCTCATATGCGAGTGCACTAAAGCGTACAGCGAGCGGGACAGCGGCTGATAGACCACACAGAGTCACAGTGGCTAGTTAGGAGAGACGCATACTGAGCGCGGGACGGTGTCACCGTCGATTAACATGTACTTGCATGCAACAATAATTCAATATGGTCTACGACTTTTTCACATGGTTTATAAGTCAGTTATGTTAGAGGATACAGAGACAAGTAGAATAAGTTAAATTTTAAGGTACCAAAACTCCCTCTATGCTCACTTAGAAAATGTAGCGAAGCTTTTACGAGTGTCTTTATCTCTTCCACAATAAGCAGCACTAACATGTTTCATTTTAATCGATCTTCCGGCAATCTATCTCTACAGTTATACAAACATTACGTACACATTACACGATTATTTTAACTAATCGGTGTATTGTGTAAGAGAAGCCTTATAATATCGAATATGGGTAGGTACATATAAATGGGGAATAGATAACATTTTCCCATTCACTGAATTACGAATGGGTTATAATATGTTGTCACACTAGTATGTAAGTTGATACAGAAACCGAAACTAACCACACGCGCGGGTGGCGACTGGGACATTGACTGACCCGTTGGTCCAGTGGTTAGTGAACCTGATTGCTGAGCCGGACGTCGTGGGTTCGATTCCCACTCGGTACAAATATATATGTGATGAGCACAAGTGTTTGTTCTGTATCTGAGTTTTAAAAAGTATTTGTATAAAAATATATTATACTGACATGTGTACATGCAGGCTATTAGCCGTTAGATTACCATAACACAGGCTCTTTTCAGGTCTAATTTGGAATCAGATGTCTCAATGTACATATGTACATATGTTTATTGTTATAAAGGTCTCTTTTAATGTTGGTGGGTAACCGCTTCAAGGCTGGAGGGGATTGCATTTTATTTTTCGTAGCTATACTACGCTAATATTGAACGATGAAATCTGACTGCCTGAACGAACTTGGCTAATTGAATCTTCCATTCACAAATCCTTTTGTTAAAATAATAATTCGAACGACACATGTACATACATACCTACATACGGCAAACACAGTAGCAAGAGCAACAGGTTCCTAATTATAATAATATTAATAATAATAACATTTTTGAATAAATTGGAATTAAAGATGCTGATGTAGAGCCTTAAGCAACAAATTTCGCTACGATAGCACCATCGCAGCATCTGTTTCTGACGCAGAGTAGCAACTTCAATAACAGCTCCGACCTCAAGAGTAATTAAGAATGTCAATGAAGAATCCGCATGAGGTCCCACGCCTATGTAAATGTATACTGATATCGTGACGCAGACCACACACGTGGTGGTGAGCGGTGGTGAGCGCACTCTCGGCCGCGACGTGCCGTACCGGACCGGGCCGCACGGGACCGTAGCCGCAGGCCGACAGATGTACCATTGGCTTTGACCCACTTAATTACCTAAAACTTAATCCGTTCTTCTAAACCTGTGATGATCAACTGCTAGAGAAAGCAACGTTTTCTTTGAGTTCGTAAAGTGATTATGATTATAGACATTTGAAAGCCATTACGGGTGATTTATGGGTGTACGATGAAATGTAGGTATAGTGTATTATAATCCCACAGTTGGGCCCCATTCCAGCACTCGTACGGTAAGAGACATGTTTGACTCCGTAAGTTTTGCAGGACACTGGAGTTGGAGACACGTGTTCATGTTTCTGTGCACAAAAAATTAATTCTTGATAATAAGCAGTACCAGGTGACCAAAAAAATTCTCAAAGCCTATTTTAGTTTATTTTTATCAATCTCCAGAGTTTTTAAAAGAAGTGTATGGACGATATTAATTTTTTGGTCATTTCAGTTGCCCTCAATTAACATTTATAGTTACGAGATTTTTTACGTTTTCAGTTGTACGCGGTGTTATAATTACTCTTTAGTGAACCAACTCGTTGCCAATTGAAGGGACATTCTCCACTCGTAATCGTACAAAATCATGTTCTCACGTGTGGCAACATTTAAATTATTCCCTTCGTTGTTTCCAGCGAAGTGACAGACGGACAGATACGCACGCTTTCGCCATTTTAAGTGGTTTTCCAGCACTTTGTTTCTTTTTAATATGGGACGTGGACAGATAATACAAACACAACACATTTTGTAAATAAAATTAATAATAATAGTAAATATCATCGAAATCGTCTACACAGAGCCGTCTGGTCCCAGGGCAGGCAGTACCTGCCCTTTTATTAAAAATATCCTCTTATCAAATGCAATTTGCGTCTCTAATTCATGACTATTATATTCGACTAAAATATTGTACTATACATTCTGATGTATAATTATTCTTTTCTAAAACAAACCTACGGCGCTTCGTGCAGTACCTAGGTTTGAAGCGAGGTAGTAACAGCCCGCCTCGGCGCCCTGAAGAATCTACTTAAAGGTGGTATCGATTATAAATAACTAACACCTTCAAAAGTTACAGCAGTAGCAGCCGCAAAATAAATCCAAGGCCCGCTCGTATTATTTGTACTAAAATATTCAGAGTAAAATTATGGTCTTTTATTTTCCTAAATTCAAAGTAAAGCTGGACCGAATGAAAAACACCAATAATTTTGTTATACAAAATATCAAAACATCTGTATTAGGAGCGGGGGGCGGGAGAATGACAAGAGGAAAACATGAAATAACGTTGCAATAAAGAATTTGTTTCACCTTCAACGAGTGCCGCGCGAGTGCACTCTTAAACGACACCAAATGATTTGTTTTCGTGCGTTTTATTGATGTTTTGTCTCCCAAGAACGGACGAGTGTTTTTGGATGCGGTCAATGATTCAATACTCACCGCGCGACGACGGGAACGAATGTAGGTACACACGGAGCGATTTATAAACGCACTTACCTGAAAACAAAAACATTAATTCGTAAGCAACCGTTCAATGATGAATGGTGAGATATTAAAACGCCACGACGGCTGCTGGTGCCAGTCATAAAGATATATGTACGTATGTATGTATTACAATATTTTTAATGTTCCGTTGAGTCATGCGTGTGTACATACGAGAACAATTTTCAAAGTCAATATAACGCAATATGACAGGCGTGTTTTTATATACACACGGAGTAAAATGATATACAAATATATAAATATACATATATAACTTGTGTAATGTACTGTTTATCTCGTGAGAGTGTACGTAAATTCAATATTGTAAATGATAATAATAATAGACCCTTTCATCATTCCACTGTTGGAATATGGATCTCCTCTCATAATGAGCGGGTTTAGTAGCAATGTTTAATTAGCATTTATTTCGAAAGAATGACAGTGACTTTGGAACCATGTATAAGGAATGATTTACCTAAGGACAATGCTAATTGAAAATTCTAAAAAATAATCTGGTACTATTAGCCATGCTAATTTTGTCAGCTAACATCGAAATCAGTATTAAATGTGGAAGTACATTAAATTCCCCAGAAGCAAAAGTATTAATATGTACAATTCATCATGTAAGTTACAGAAGAGCTGCTCGCAAACGTTTTTTATTCCCACTTCACTCTAGTCCGGTGATCGGAGCTGATTTGTCGGAGTGACGTCACATCCCCTCGCGCCGGCCGCCGCGCCGCCCGACGCCGCACGACACAACAAAAAACCGCCCACTAACAATAACGACACGTGTTGTCCATCAATTAAAATCGTATTAACAATTTGCCCGTCAGAAACAATTTACTTCAGGTTAACTAGGAACAACGTGAACTTTGATTAAGGAGAATGAACTCTGTGAAGTACACGTTAGGGTTTAAATTTGAATGGTGCTGCACAGCACAATTCGAAACCTATAGAGATGAGTGGCCGAGCACACAAATTGTTGAAGACACAGGCCGCCTATGCCTTATTGTTTTTTAATAGCCACACCGCCCCGCCGCGCCCCCTCCCCCATCCATCATACTTGACCGTCCACGTTTATTGTTTTTTACTCTCAGACTTGTTCAAATAAAAAACTTGGTACGATACGAATTCCCCGCGGCGATTCGGGCATTCCTTAGGGACCTGTTTAATTGAAATCCAAGTTGCGATGAACTTAAAGCGAGAAAATTATCCTTTACTCTGTTTCGTCATTTATCAAACAGTCTACAGCGACATATGGGGACGTAATCATTACTTAGTGTAACACATGTAAATGAATGTAACAACAATTGTAGGGTGGCTACTTGAACATCAAACAATCAGAAACTCTCTTAGGGGCCGAGGGAGTTGTATAAATAATTTTAAAAGTGGTTCTCTACGTTTTATACTGTTTATCCACCATATCAGTATTCTGCTTCAGCAGTTGATAGTTGGTAGAGCTATTGATAACAGCATAACATTACGATCGACTGTCAGTTTTCGGACGCTAAATTTTAAAATGATACGTCGTGAACAATAGCAAAATCATCCGTAAATATTCGTACATATATATATCTCATTTATTCTCCAACCCACTTATCGTTCCACTACTGGATACGGGTCTCCTCTCATAATGAGAGAGTCGAAGCCATAGTCTACCACGCTGGCCAAATACGGGTTGGCAGACTTCACATGCTTTAAATACATTTATGTATATGAATATTTATGAATATATATAATTGGAGAGAAATATAGCTCGTCAATCGTTGCCCCGTGGGCGATGTAACAGGCGGTGCAGAGTATTTCCAAAGTACGTACATTTAAATTAATATCTCGCGTGGTTAACGCGCGCCGCGCCGCGCTCGCCGCGGTCGTAATGGTCGGCTTTCAATCACACTATTATTTTATTGTAACGTGTAATCAAGTGAACACTCTCGCGCGGACCGATAGCCCGGTACTGGTGATGTACAGTTCCTACTACAAAACTTGGTTCTAGAAAGTTCTTACTACACCATAGAATCAATAATGTAATCAAATACGCTGCATCTAAAACGCACGTGATATCATAGATAAGCTTAAACACGTAACGTAAAGTTCTACCAGTAGAATATCATATCATACAATATGATCAACAGACCAATCAATCATTCACAAACATCATTACTATTGAGAACCAGCTGAAACTGAAAAATTACAGTGTCCTTGTTTTGCTCAGTTCCTTATTCGTTATAAACGTTTTGCTTTAAAACCTAACAATATATAGGCTAGACAGACATTTTGTCATTCCGTCCATCACGCCTTATCAATGCGTCTATCTTCTTCCTGCACGCATTTAGGCAGCTGTCTTCAGTATATACATATACGTTATGCAGCTATGGCTAATTTACGATCAAAATTTTATGTAAATACGTGTCCCCTAATGAGACATTGTATTTCAACGGGGCTTATTGTAGCGGTTTCAATTTTTGCCCATCTTGCGTAGGGCTGCCGATTTCGGGGATCATTTAACGTTGTAACAATGTTTGCCAAGAAAATGAACAGTGAAAATATAGCTAAATAACCAATTATCGGTATTATAAGCACCATCGTCCAAGATAGCGCGGGCCAGTAATTGGGTAATCGAACAAAGAGAAACAGCGCATACACTATAATCATTTTTTATTAAAGTCTAGCAAATTAGTCTAAAAAGTAAATAGCGGGCAAGCTAGCTAGATAGGTACGCGATTTTATTTTTTACGAGGCTTACACATGTGCCGGTTTACGGACTATGTCTCACTAAAACTAATCACTTAAAAAACAATTTTTCTTAACTATTTTTCGCGTTTGTAAATTTATATAAAATAAAGTTATAAACTGAACTAAAATAAATAACTGCATAGTTTTTGACAACCCTAGTTCCGGCGGTAGTACGACAGGAAATACGGGTACTTTAGCGGAATATTGTCGATAGATCTCGCTGTCCGATTGTTTTAGGGGGCACGTCGTTACATTTTACAATGCACCCGCGGCACATCCGGATCGGTACATTTTTTTGAGCACACACACATAGGTAGCTTTAAACATAAGAGTGAGGGTAAATTGTGTAAATAATAATTACATCAAGACCATGTATCTAGGCTTGTCAGAAATTATTGCATAAATGAACTATAGATTATAATAGGAGTCTTAGTTTAGTAAGTAAAACGAGGTACTCGGCAAAAAACTTTGCTCCATGTAACGGAACAAAAACGTACTTGACGTTGAATTACGCAGCCCTGTAAACTCTCAGTACAATAATCTTTAGGAAGCTCCCAAGATATAAAAGAGTCAGTCATATCGAACAGTGGGAAGCCATTTAGGTGCAGTCCAGCAGAAAGACACTAAAAGAAATATTGGCATCCATTCTAAGTACATGCATTTCTCAAAAACCCTTTTCATTCTTTTAAATTAGAGTATTACTTAAATTAATTATATTAAACATGATTGATAAAACTGCCACATCGAATTCAATGAATCGATTAATAAAGACAATATAAATGGATATACTTAATAATTATACACACACAACCAAACACAGACACACATTCAAACATACCGCAAAACAATCAACGTGTCATTTGATCGTGCAACTCAAACGACCCGATCGTCCTCCGGCCCGATGAAATTATCCCACAATCAATTGAACGGGTCAAAAAACTAATCTATAACGCATAATGGTCGGTCCGCGTGTTCCTCTGTGGGACGACATGTGTTCGCGCGCAGAAGTAGATCGTGTAGGCAGGCACGAGGAGCCCGCTACGAGATATAGGTATCGAAATGTTTTTGAAATGAAGGTTTTTGCAAGCCGCTCACCTGTTGCCGCCGAAAATGTTTGTTCAACCGGGAGAGCAATGGATGACTTTGTTTTGTAACTTAATGCTATACTTGGTCTGTCAAGGTATGTGAAGTTAAAATTATGATATATCACATACACGAATATATGAAAAAAAAAAATACAATCTGTCTCTGTTTCAATATCGTTGAGCGACAGATTGATAGATCGTTTAATGTTAAGTCTTTTTTGTTGCTTCCATGGACTTATGAAATATCCAAATACGAGGTAGGAAGACGTCATCGTTCATCGTAGTGTTTAAAACAATGTTTGAAACAATCTTCTATTCATATGTGGTATGTCAATTAATAGAGTTGCGACTCGCTATCTACCGTATTACGATACTGAAGATCGTAATTGAACGACAGTAGCTTTTATTTCAGGTCACAAAATAATCCATATGTTTAAAAAAGACTGCGTTTAAGGTAATATGTACAAACCCGTTATAGTTTACACAACAGGGACGTTCAGCATTTTCGAATGGGTAGGTATATAGGATAAAAATGAACCTAATTTATAATCAGTCAGATTATAAATTAGGTTCATTTTTAATGATTGGTTCAAAATACCTCCTTTTGTTATTTACGAAGTAAATACCTATGGCTAAATATACAATTATTTTAATTCTTAAACCTTATCGCGCTGTCAATTATCATTATGGGCAAGTTAACATTGGATGCTATATTTTAGTCACCGGCTAACAAGACGCCTCGAGTTTTATTGCTTTGGATATCAATCGGAATACTAACAGCGCCAATAAAATGGCGCCTATTCGTTTTTATTTCCGTTGCGAGTGCCTCGGACGTCTTCCCTAACGACCAATTACCGAATATCAATTAGTAACAGTTGGGACAATAAATTCCATTGCAATTTGCGAGAATCGAACCCGAC
>DWMG01004640.1:0-10774 GCA_018244855.1 Elbella merops | reverse complement strand
GACAAAGTATTCCATTCCATGTACACGAGTCACTTTGGTTTTAAGGGGACACTGATAATTTATTTATTGGGGATTGGTTTATTATTGTGATGATTACAAAATAACCTAATCCATGATCACAAGGCACGAGAAACAAAGGAAAGTGAACGTCCAATTTGGGCTATTCGCATTCGATTCACGAACGCGCGAAATTATACGCGGCCGCAGAAAAAAGGGCCAAAACAATGAAGTTTTCGTCATACCCCACCCTTTGCTCCTAATCAAGAGCTTGCCCCAAATTCGCCCACAAATTGCATCCAATTGTCCATTTTTTACCGCTAGGCGTATTTGTTAGGGGTGGTGAAAAAAGTATTATTTGGCGGGCCCGACCTAACGGATGGCCGCGTCTCATCTAATGCACGTATTGAGGAGTAGTGGCGTGAAAACTGTGGATCTGTTATAATTGTGCAACGACAACTGGTAGCTTCTAACCGACCGGAATCCGGCCTGTGGGATAAACGCCATCGGAATAAAGATGAATAGTAGGCATTTTAAAATAGAATTTCTTTATTTAGAAGTCGTTAGTCTAATACAAAAGACTTGAATTAAAGTACTTTTGGAAACTGTATAATTTAATTACTTTTCAATATTAGCAATTATTCGCGTCCGTCATAGAATTTTGTGGACTCCCTACTTCAGATTAATTACTAATAAGACAAAGATAAGAGATATCAAATAGGCGTAAGCGAGAGATATTAAAGAAATGTCAAAATATTTTTGCATAGATATCTAATCTCCTGCATGATTGCAGTGCATTTAGACTTATCAAATTTGAAACATATCAGTTAAGAGATGAGACTCTTTAAAAAGTATTCTTAAAGACATCGAAAGAAATAGATTTAAAATAACGACGATAGTAAAAGAATATGAAAAGTACGCAAAAATCTTGGCCTAACGGTGGGTTATTGTCATGATTCATAAAAGATGCTGGAGTATCTATATCTTAGAGGATTAGATAATAGATTGTGGTTTTCTTTCTCGCGCCGCGAACCCTTTCAGACGATATTATTTTTTACGAGAGAAGATCCTCTCCTTTTCATTTTCGCAAAGCGGATTATTTTTTTTAAACGGTTTAAAAAGTTTTTTAAAAAGTTTTTAGTGTAGTAGATACGGCTATTTAGGACGCAGGTAGGCAGATAGGTATTTGAAAACGTGTAAAGTATTAGACATTCCCCATAATACAACTGATTACAAAGGACATTTCGATTCAGCGAAACCACTTGAACGAATCGAGTTTGGAATTTTTACGGGCTTAAAGGAATTGAGGATGAAAATTGAGAATATTCTGTATGTTCTGTTGAGCCAATTTTGAGCCGATTTCAAAAGACAACGAAATAGTTCATATTACAATCACATAATTGGAGATTTCGCAATTTTTTTAATTAACAGGATAATGATTGCTATGATTTAAGCATATCGCAATAAATATAAATATTGCAGGTCGATAATTTCAAAATTAGCATTTTATTTGCGGAAATTTATGTGTTTATTTTTTACTATATTTTATTTACGTATTTTGAAAAAATGTTTTTTATTATTTATTTACTCATTTATTCATTAATGCATTTATTCATCAAACAATTCAAAACAGCGACGTTATATCTATAATCACACGAACCTTAAATAAATGTATTTAAGCGTGTCTTTATATGTTCTTTCTTGGTCTTGTTTAAAATACTTTAATTCGTTTTTTGAATCAATTTTTATTATTATTGTTGCAGATGAACTCATGCATAGTGCAGCAATGGGTGGCGGAGGCTTATTTGGGTGCTCCTCAGCAGGCCACAGTGGGATCAACCAGTTAGGTGGGGTGTACGTGAATGGGAGACCGTTGCCAGACTCCACACGTCAGAAGATAGTGGAACTGGCCCACTCTGGCGCGCGCCCATGCGACATCAGCCGCATCCTGCAGGTCTCCAACGGCTGCGTCTCTAAGATCCTCGGCAGGTCAGTAGAATTTTGTTTTTTTTTAATGTTTTACCCTGCATATTAAATTGGTAATACATTGGACCGAATACGGTCTCTGAAAAGTCCCTATGAACTCAGACATGGCGTGCGAAGGTCAATATAATATTTAACCAAAAACATCCTAATTTCACTCTTTTCAATCTACGACTTATAACCCGTACATATTTGCAATATAGCTAATCTTAGTTTAGTAAGCAATTTCAGATGTATAAGCTCAGAATAATATGTTGCGGATCTACGGAGTTGTTAATAAAATTTCACACAATGTTAGTTAAATATTTTACTAAATATTTTACATTATTTGCCTGAATATAGTCCAAATATATATTACTATTATACCAGTCTTGGTCCATTCCTGATTCTTAAAACAATAATTCAAAATTGTATATAACATATCGCACTATAACTTTGCTAATTCAATCTGTATATTTGTCTTACGCGAGAGCAGATCACAACTGCCGCGACAGTGTGGATAGACGCTCAATGTCATTGAGAAACTATTATGGCGACAGTAATTGTTTTATTAATTATGATTTAAAATTAAGAGGTAATTTTTACAAAAGCGTGTATAAATATTAACGGTCAATGTTTATTTAAAATTTTTTTTGGAGTCAAATTATTAACTACAAGACCAACGGGCCAGTCAAATTCTGTATAAACTTCATTTATGTCTCATAAAATAATATAATAGCTTCTATTTCCAAAGAGATTTAGTTATATTAGGACATGAAATGATGTTTTCTATAGGTATCTGCTATCTATAATCCTATTATATAATTATTGTATAACAAATATCAAACCGGTATTTCCAAAATGTACAACAACAAAGAGAGAACAGGAATTAAACTCTTATTAAAACCGAACACCCATAACAATTAAATCGAACGCTTTAAAAGGAATAAATGAATTATTTAACACAAAACCCATTGTCGGGTAACGGGGGGGCTACGAATCGATTGTCCGTTTACAAGATGAGGTCAAATTCTTCAGACACGCGTTCGCAAATTGATCTTATTCCCATAAGCCCGCCTGGAGTACACCACAATGGTTGAACAATGCACCTTTCTCGAATATTTCAATGACTTAATCAATACAAAAGTCTTAGTTTACATTCCCATATTATTGTTTCTCGCATGAATCGCGCGGCGGGCGCACCTCGAGCTGGGAATCGCCATCGGGTGCTGTGGGGTCCCGATTCTAATGCCGTCAACAAATTTATCGTATAATTGCGATTTTATCTCGAATAGCTCAGGACTTAGCCCCTACAGCTGTAATGGACAGCTACAGTTTTTGTTTAAGAACATTGCTACCCATTTCATTTACAGGATTGTAATGTGTAGGCGAAATGTCTGCATAAGGGCTTAAAATTGATACTGTGTCATTTAAATTAATTTGATGTTGTCCTTACGGCTAGTGTGTACTACGCTTAAAAGCTAAATTATAAAAATAAAGACCTACCTGTGAACAAATTTATTAGTATATGTATGTTTAATACTCGTGTTTTAAATAATAATGTTAAAGTAATTTATTCAAACAATTCATACGTTTGCATTGTGTGAATTGATGAGAACAAAAAGTGAAAAGTCAATTGGGAACAATAAAAAAATGTTAAAGACGTCAATCAAAGAGCTAGCTTTTAATGTAGGGTGTGCCTTTCAGGGCTGTCCTGCTGCCGCCCCTAAATAAAAATCAAAATAAAACATTATTTTCTAGTAATTGGCACCCCTACTGGGTGCTGCTTGACGGCACTTCAAGAGATCTTGTACCAAAGTGATTATTTTGGGGAGCCGGAGGGCTGGCTGTTTTCTGTAAGTTGTCGGGTTATTGATAAAACAAATTGGATTTTTATTGGAGTACGAAATAAACAGATCATGAAATATAAAGTACGTTTCTATTAACGACTAATACATGATATTACACTTTAAAGTGTTGTATTTAATACTAAATCAAAGACACATCAAACCTTTTGAGTATTTCAGTTGCTAATTTTTTTTAAATTAATAGACACAGATGTAAGTGTTAAAGAAAGTTGTTTGGAGTTAATTGTGACACTCGTTAAAGTAAAGTCAAAGGAATATTTATTTTATTAAAATGTATGTTTTGGCTCCGTATATCATATCAGGTAGGACGCATTCATTGAAGACATTAGTCTTGAAGCTTTGCGATATTTGTGACGACAAGACTCGACGAAGTTCCCTACATGCTGCCCAGCCAAGCCGTACTTTTCTACCAGCCTCCATCTCGAAGTTGTTTCCACCTTACTGCAAAGTTTTCCAGAGGTATATTTACCTCCATTTACCTGAACAACCTCGAGAGAGATCCCATTAAGGGTAATCGGTTCCGGAAGGATATGTAGGTACATTGAACCTTACCTTAGTTTTGACGATCGCGGTGCGACTGGTCCACCAATTTAACGACTATGCTCGGCAGGCTCTCTCTTGAAGAGGGCTATGCTCGGCGTCTCTCTGAGGGATCGAATCCCAAACGAGGCGATCTGTCAGAGAACCAAAGTTATCGATATAGCCCAAAGGATTAGCAAGCTGAAGTGGCAGGTCTGGCTGGTCACATCTGTCGCAGAACCGATAGCCACTGGAGCAGTTGTGTTCTGGAGTGGAGACCGCGACTTGGCAAATGTAGCGTAGGACACCCTCCAACTAGGATGACTGACGATATACGCAAAGTGGCTGGCAGTGGTTGGATCCGGAAAGCAAATTAAAAAATAGTTAGATTATCTAATTTTACTGACTATGTATAAGTACCTATACTTAGTTCAATTAAGTCTCATATTTAATAAAAATAGTTTATTTTGATATTGTGGTTGTACGCCAAGTAACGAGAATATAGATAAAATTACTTAATACTGGGGTATTCGTAAATAGTATGAGTCATTTGAATTTTCTGAGTTTATTGTTTTTTGCGGCTGTTTAACCAATCTTAGAACCGAATTGAAAGCCGCATAACATTTTAAAAGTTATCTACAGAGTGAAAATAATTTAATTTTATCACTCTGAATGACCTTCAAATCACATGTTATAAAATGTACTGTGTTCTTATTGTGCTACTACTCAGGATTACAAATTACACTTCTCTAGGTGACACTAGCTACTTCGTCACCGTAAGCCATAAACCGGCTCAGATGCAATATCTGTACACTTTGAATAGAAGAAGAAAACTTTAAAGAAAACTTTATGTGGAGCAAACAATTTTTAAAAACCTTGTTCTCATTCCCGTGAAGTATACATATTTAAACCCACTACTTCCGTTTCCCAATAGAGATGTGTTAGAAGGAATATCTTCAGTACCAACCCACGCACACCGCCGCGCCACAAATGTCGGCTGCAAGTGTTTCCAACACCGCTTTTCCCACACACCCCTGGCATTCTTATCGTGCCAATTATATGAAGGGGTAAGTTTCTTGGGGCAGGCAGAAAGGGCAAGCGTGGCAGGACTTCTAATTAAGGTGGAATCCCGCTGGTAAGCTTGTTATTCCTGACGCGGGCTCAGCTGTTCAGATCGCTAATGGGAATTTTGTGGTTGGGTTTATACCTTTCATTTGTATTACTGTTTTTGATAAACTCGTATTATTTACCGTTTGATAATTTATAAATATACGAAAAATAATTTAACATTTCTTGTTTAGAGAACACAACAATTCTGTGTTATAAATGTACCTATATTGTAGCTTATTTGCAATTGTATATACAGTTATATAGTTATTATGAAAAATGTGTAGTTATTCTAAAAGAATGCTGCTGTTAAGGTATTGTGTCTGAATATAATGTTTCAATTTCATGATTCTGGTTATTCCAGAAATTAATTTTCTTTTGATATAGTGAGCATTGATGACTGATTTAGAAATTATTATTAAAAGTTTTTGAACTATTCCATAGACGCAACAGAAATATTGGATTGACCATCTCGGAATTATCTGCTGAAACAGGTAAACGCTTGCGAATTTTGCATGGTTTCTATTCCAAGAACAGCACCAGAGCTCGGAGCGTTCAATTTTATGCGAGATGTTAACAAAACCTCCCCGTTTTATCCACAAATGTATTTAGTAGCATTTGAATAACATCAGAAGCAATCTGAGATAATATTCAGTTCGTTTCTGCTCGCCGGGGTACGCTATCTGACGATCTTACCCCCGTCGATGCGAATTTCATTAACAATTCGACGTACATCGACGAATTTGCACCAGTGAAATTGTTCTTTGTACAGGGGAATCGAGAAATGAATTTTGTAATTGAAACAATTACGCAGCACAGTATATTGTTATATCTGAATGCGTTCTGATTTCGATCAGTTTGTTATTGTTTGATGCAATAATTGCTCGGTTGGACGAAAATTCGTTGGCAATTTCTCTACAATTCCATTGTGGTGGCACATTAAATGACTTTTCAAATTATCGGCATTCTGAATGATTTTTACGATATTTCCACAGGAATACAGTTTTTATACAATGTTTGTTTTCGTTAATTGGTTTTCGTAAGGTAAACTGTTGTTGAATTGTATTTTGCTGTTTGTTAAGTTTTATTTTTGCTGTTATTGGTACGAAAATATTAGTTCGTCACTGCTTAATTAGTTGATTTTTTATATTCATACTTTCCTGTCTATGGTTGTCTACATAAAACTAACACAAAGCTATGTTAACATTTTTTAGTTTCTGCTTCGTATACATTTTTGTTACAATAATCAACGTTGATATTTCGTTCCGTAACAAAATAGTTTAGTGAAATGTTCAAGCCTTGATCTCAGTTTTTGGCAGAGGTGAAGGATGCGAGTGAATCTAATAAATTTCGAAGATACTAACCTACTAAAAAAGTTCCTTAGGGTTGGGAACTAGTTGACAACTCGTCTGATGTTCTGAATATCTATCTATACTTGACAGTGACCAGTTACCACCATCAGGTGGTATATTTGCATTTTGTGACCTTTTATAAAAAAGAACTGTCAATCTGTCGTTCAATAACAAAATGTGATTGAATAATTTTTGAATGCAATTAAATTTACCGTTACTATCAATCACTATTATTACATTAGCTATTCCGATAAAATCGATTATAAATATAGAATTTACATTATAATAATGAATCGATACCGTCTAATACGAGGGCGCTCTTTGGGGGAGGCCTGTGTCCATCAATGGACTGAGATAGGCCGACGATGATGATGACGATGACCGTATAAAACCTACAGTACTTACTCACATTAATATGTGCCAGTCGACACACGGAATGTTGCCAAATCATTTTACATATTCTAAAGTCGACAATTTCAAAGTTCTTTGTTTGAGAGTATTAAATTTGTACGACATATCTGTAATTAATTGTACTTAATTGCGTCTGGAATTATATACAATTTGCTAAACAAACTATCACTTAATTGACATCTAAGCTTACATATTATTCAATTCGCAAATACATAAACTAAGTAAGTATTGTCTAAAACTTTACTTAATTACAAATATATAATTATGTCGTTTCGTTATTTAACGCGTTGTTATACGGTCTATTAGAAATAATCCAAATCAAGTTAAAATATGCAGTTGTTTATAAATTTGTATAGAAACAACAATTTATCTTGTTGGTCTTATTAATCAAGTCAATCACATATGTATTTGACATTGATCACACAACAAAAAAGTGTAAATATCAGTCATTACATTACGACGAATGTCAAACATCTGTATCCTTCCAGACCCGACGTTCTTTTCCTACTTTAACCATTAACCGCATCCATGTAATTATACACCTAGGAAAATTTTCAATTCAATAAAATGGGACTGAAACAAAAAAGATGTCGTTTATCTATTGGCGAGAAGTTCATAGACCTTGTACCTCCCACTCAATTATAATACAGGCGCGCGCCCTATTCTCAAATCTGCCGCCCGAGGCGAAAACGATTACAGAACGCCAACGGCGACCTGGTAGGACCCTTGACGGTAATAACTTACTAATAGTTCTCGACAATGCCTAAATAAACAAGCTCTTCGACAGATGACACGCGCTGACTACGATTTCTATTCGATACTGTTTATTCGGGGGTTGACGTGATTTCACTGAACCATAACATCTATAGATGCTATGCGACAATTTTATAACGGTTTCCTGATCTTTGTACAGTTCTGTGAATCTGTCTTGTAGAGTTTTGTGTTGCCAAATGTAAAAACAAAGCCTTGTTTTCCATGTTTATTTTCAATGTCGAATTCATATCGATTATGTTCACAGTTTGAACATTATATTACATTGCTGTGTTACAAGTGAATGAGAATCACAATAAATCAGTTCATCTATCGATTTATTCATTTATGAGAAACTTTTACATATATTTTTTTGTTAATTTATGTTAAATCATCCTAGCTGTACAAAACGAATCGTTAGTATAAGTCTTAAATGTCGATACATTTACGCATCTCTGCATTCTCTTATCAAAGGGAGTTCAACACATTACTGAACAGCTATCGACCGTCCTATCTATCGACATTCGTCGAACGTTCGCAGTTCGACACATGTCGAGGCAACAATGCCTTCGAGTACATCCTCCTAGCTACCACTTCTTGTGTCCTCCAACAAATAAACACACATCCTTATTTTGAGGTCAATAAAGACTATTTTCGTTTAGAAATGAGCTCAGTATCCCCGAATGTAGAGTTGTGAAAATAAAATGTATTTGTATAGGTACTTGCAAGGGATAGTTTTGGAGATTATATTAGTAATTGTGCTCTAATGCCACTTCAATACGCAAAGCTGTTCGTATATTTTCAATGGGCAGCGCAATGTGCTTATAATTTGATCGTGCTTTTGTACCAATATTTATTTCATTCAAATTTTTTGCCCTTATGTTATCCTTGCACATAAAATTTTTATTTTATCAGACATTAAATTTTTCCTTCTCTTATTCAACATCTATTCCGCTTCCTATATTTTCTTTAGGAATGGAAAAATTAAACTTTTTTAACATTTATTAAAGTTACATCTCTTTCAGTTTTGATTCCAATGTGCATTTAATTCTTAACTCGTGGGCACATGAGTCAAGAATTTAATACGAGTAACATATTTCAATATACATTGAGTATTATTGTATTATATTGTCTATTGTATTCTCCAATATTATTAATTAGAAGTTGAATCTATCACATGGAGTGTCTCGTTGCTTAAGTGCTTGTAAGCGCAATTGTCGATCGAGATATCCTGAGTTCAAATCCCGGTTCGGATACTGTTGAATTTTTCAAATTTACTATTTCTAGTAGTGACTCGAAATCTGGATTTGTGGCCGATATGGCAATAGGTTCATAACCTATTCCATGGGCTTTAAACGTAACTGGTCAAACGTGGGAGAGTTACACTCCCCTGCCTACCGCTTCGGGAATTACAAGCGTGAAATTACGTTTTTTTAATCTATCGCTAATTCTTCGACATAGACCACGTTTTACCTATCTTGACCAAATAGGTCAGATACTGTCTGATGTAAGAGTCAGAAGTCTTTGAAATCGGCGTGAGAGAGTGCGATAAAGCGATCGATCGAAATATTAGGTATAGAAGAAGTGCGTCAGGTCTGTAAAGATGTAAAGGGAAGTATTTGGCAATCGGTGTTCTCTGCCGGCGTAATAATTAATATTAGTAATTATTAATCTCACTGGACAAGATCCTGTTCTAATTATTTAGATCGTTAGTTAATGTATTATACATGACGCAAAATTTATGGTCGCCTTTTTTATTACTAAGAAAAAAAGTTGTTCAGATAACAATATTTATCTTGGCTGTCGTCTGAGACTTGTCGCGGGTGTCACTCTCGTCTGTCTAGGTAGAATTTATTTATGATCTTATTAATAAGAACAAAATGAACTCTATTTTCCTTGGATATATCACTTTTGACTGGAAATTTAATTTTCTTGGAAAAAACACACTTGGAGTTTTGTGGATTTCATGAACGATAATTAAACACTTACAAAAAAGTATTCTTTCTTTAGAAAATGTCAAAAGTCATTTCTTGCTCTTTCTCGCGACAAACTCTATTCTGATGACCTAATAATCGATTTAAGAAACAACTTAAACTTAGAATATTCCAGTAGTTCTTCTATGTCTCCTGTTATTAAAATCTCCTTCGATTTTAGTTCAAGTTAAATCCGGCTATTTTCTATACATATTAATCACAGTTAAATAATTATCCTCATTGAAATTATAATACTTCCTCCGTTCGGATTTTAAATATTTTAGCTATTCTGTGTAACTGAATCCTGCACTACACAATCACTTGTTAACTATGTTACAATAAACCTGTCAACTATATTATAATTTCGATTCAACTCACTTATTTATCATATATATGTATATATTAATTTATCAAAATTTATTAGAAAAAATTACCGCAATCAAGAGATTAAATTTTACCAAAACTTTCTCTCTTTCTTAATCACAGCCTAAATTGTTTCCTTTTTTTATTTTTAGAACCATTGTATACAATGTTCAATCCAGCCATCCACTTCCACAATCCAAACTAAGTTCAGCTTTGCACGCAGATATTACGAGACGGGGTCAATCAAGCCACGCGCTATCGGGGGGTCTAAGCCCCGCGTGGCGACCACGCCGGTAGTCCAGAAGATAGCCGACTACAAGCGGGAGTGTCCGTCGATCTTCGCGTGGGAGATCCGGGACCGCCTGCTCAGCGAGAACGTGTGCAATAACGATAATATACCAAGCGTGAGTACCACATTTTATTTCCAAAGCCTCTTAGTTCTTCGGCCAAACTGAACCTCATCACTTTTTGC
>DWMG01004639.1:0-10774 GCA_018244855.1 Elbella merops | reverse complement strand
ATGCTCATTTTTCTGGTATTCAATGTTGGAAAATGATAATTACAGTACTTTGTGAGGCTTCGTCGGCGTGTATGTTACTTGTATGTACTTTTAATAGTGAGATCGTAGCTACAGATCATTTTTGCCATAAAAATGCTGTCTGAATAATAATTGCAAGTACAATTATTTAATTAGGTTTTTACATTGTTGAATTAATGTATGTTCTATAAGGGGTAATTATTTATTTTCTCACTTGCGCAAGTAGTTAAGTTCATAAGTTCATCTCTGTCACAATAGTCGAATACCCTTTGCTTTGAAATATCAGCCCTTATCCATATTTTTAATACATTTAATGTAACATTTTATTCCAGTCATTTATTATAAAATTAACGGTTAATTTAATAATATGTGCAGTTTCTTTAATGATAGAATATTTCTGAGGTCTTTGACTGCCTCGTTGACCGAGTGGTTGTGGAGGTCCTGGGTTCAAATCCCGGGGTCTAGTACTGTTAAACTTTTCTAATTTAGACATTCTAGTAGAAGTTTCTGGCAGTAACTCGGAGTCTGGATCTGTGCCCAGTGTATGGCAATAGATTCAGCATCCATTCCGTTGTGGGATGTAAACGTAACACGGGAGTGTACTACATACCTCAGCTTACCACTTACCGGATTACACGCGTAATGTTACGTTTACACATACATTAAATGTTGGTTACGCGAATGAACAAACTGAAAAAAAAACTAGGCAGTTTCTTCTCGCAAATAAAAACTAAAGAAGTTCCACCGTTACTTTCGTCTCCGTTCAGTAAAAAAATTTGTGAATTTTCAATGAAAAAGTGGACATGATAATCATTTATCACACTATTATCACGACACACACATGTATTTATGTGTTTTATTAACATCGAACATCTTGAGCACACACGAGACTTCAATACGTTCATTAAATATTTTCAATTACCACTTTCAATTATCTAATCTTTAGATTTACTATTACTTTTTCTTCATAACCACAACATTACAATGGGTATAGAAATCGAAAACTATCGCCGTCTCGCTCTACCGTTGTGTTAAATTTCGAAGCGAAGGTCAATTCGAATCCATGGTGTATACAGATTTAAACCCATGAATGACTTAACAAATCGTACGGTGAAAGCGACTTAGCATTTGGAAACCGCGTATTGTACTAAAGCTTTTTTTTTTCTTTTGTGGTATAAAGGCGTTAACTCATTCATATTCAGCCAGTGACAAGTGCTTAAAGAATTTGAGATGTCGTTAGTATAAACCAAACTTTTTCTTTTTTACAACTGTATCAAAGGTTATGGGAATGTGTTTGATGGATTTTTATTTTTATTTTTTGGAAGTTTATAAATTATAATTTTTTACGGTTTCTTACTACTACTTTTACTTATAAATAAAAAGAGCATAAAGGGACACATCCGTGTAGAGGGTGATTTCGGAATTCTGTCAAACGGGGATCTAATTATTTAAGTTATTCTTCATCCTCACTCCACCACCCTATTGCACACCATCATAACGATTTCATTTGAATCGTTTCATATTTTACATTAAAAATATTCATATAATATATTTATAACACTTTTATAATTTAACATTATTATAGTATAATAAAACTGTAATAAGATAATTTTACGGTCAGATACAGAAAATATTTTGCGCTCATCACGTCTTCATATTTATCCTAGTTGGGAATCGTACCCACGATCCACGACTCAGCAATCACATTTACTAATCAACCTAAACAACCCACAAATTAATCATAACTTGCATTCCTCAAAAACTGCACGAATAACAGTGGGAAATAGAAAATAAAATATGTTTTCTATTTGGAGTTTGGACATTTCGAAAAAGTGTAACAAAAAACTCGTTAATTATATAACTGTATCGCTGTAAATGTATTCTTTATATAAAAAATGTATTTGCCAACTCTATTTCATAGTTAAATACTCTAGAGTCTAGAATATCTACTTGATAGTAAACAGTCCTGCTAGCAGATAATACTGACATTTCTTCCAGTGATTTATAATGGGATAAAAGTTTTATGTCGTATTCATATACTATCAATACAAGATTGTATTTAATGCTTTACCCCTTATCTATTATACGTGTGGGAACGAGACAAACATTCAGTACTTAATTGCCGGTTGGGGTACCTACTATGTAATTTGGTTAGAAACGTATGAACTACTCTATAAATATCCCATTCGTTAACATGAAAAGTTGCATCATTTAAAGTTTATCTGAAGGATTTTTAATAGGTAGGCGAACCAAGTGCGCTATTTTAACTATTATTATTATTTATTTTTATTTTATTTTATTTAATGATTCCCTAACATTCTCTAAATTTTTAGACTTTATTGTAGTTATGACGAGACAAAAGTATTATTTGCATACCTTGCATGGTCACCAAATTTTCTGAGGGGGACCAGAGTTGAGGGTCTTATGACAAAGGGGATCCTTCTATAAACGTTTACTTCGTACTACTGATTGGCTATAGCCTATTATATACATACAATATTGACAGTATGAACATGAGCAATGAGTATTAAATTAAATAAACCTGAACTCAATTGTGACATTTACCACAATTTAAGCTTTCTAATGGGTTGAAAAAAAAAAAAAAAAAAATAGTCAGGCACGCTAGCCAAATGCGGGTTGGCAGACTTGACACATCTTAGAATTTTTTTTTATTGTAAAGTTTAAGATGTACATGTTTCCTCACGATGTTTTCCCTCCCCGTTGGCAAGTGGTTTTTAAACTTTACTCTTGTTTTCCTTCAAAACGTATAAACAATCGTTAGTATGCGCAATATTCATAAAAACGAGAACTAAGATTTCACTTCACGTATTTATATATAGTTATCGTGAGTGCATTAAATAAATCGAGCCGTGAAAACGACTTGGCGTGCCAACACACAATATCAGTAAATCTAAGCGCCTGGTAATGTTTATATATGCAATTAAACGCGACGCCAGTACCGGGACAGCCGAAGGCTAATGTCGTGATATCTTAATATCGAAATATCTCAATACAGATCACAATACGCCGTTACTGGTCGTTAGTACTAACGCTAGACGCTAACGTGTTTCATAACACCATATTCCATGACGTTACATGTATTGGTGTTAATATTTATTGTTAACTAGCTGACCCGACAGACTTTGTTACTGTCTTAGTCATGAATATTCAATTCTAATTGGATTAAATTAGATAATAAAACAATTATTTCAAAATCGTAGTATTTATTGTAATTCTTACTACGCGTTTTTAGTTGTCTGTGCAATTTTCCAATTGCCTGTTCAATTTTCTTAATTTTTTTTTTTATATTCCACAAAGTATAAGGAAACTTGAAACGAAAAGGCGAATGCAATCGGTAAAGTCGTTTTCAATAGGGATGTATCTGGTCGAAACCATCGAATTGGATCGAATTAGTCTACTTTGAGACTAAGGAATACATGAATACAATAACAATATACATACTTTATTGCACACTAAGGTCTGTACATAGAATAACAAACAATGGAAAAAAATAATTAAAATAAAAAAACTATACAAATATAGGTAAAGAACACTCCTTGTGTGCAATAGGCGGCCTTATCGCTCAAGTAGCGATTTCTTCCAGGCAACTGAAGTGCATAGTGAAAATTAAAGAGCAGTTTAATAAGGAAACAGGGTAGGGTGTGCGGAATTTTGAATTTTGCATCAACGTTCGGAGTAAAATATTATAGTGTAAATTTCGACTTGTAATCAGGTTTCGGTCAGACACTAGTTGTTATTATCGGGAATCGAACCCACAACTCCCAGCTCAATAGTCAAGTGCTGTAACCACTGGACTAACAAACCAGACAACGCTATAGCGGAAATTGGATTTTTTGCAATGACATTCACCGTTGTTTTTCTGCTCTTCTTCGGTTGAATAACTGTTCAAATACATTTACGAGTTATACTTCCTAAATTAATTTAGTAGAATAGTAATGATTATTGTGTTATATTGTTCGTTTTAAGATGTCACTGATATGGACAATATTACTTCAAACAACATTTTATGTATTTCTCAATAAAATATTTGTATTCTCAACAAAACATGCTAAATATATGTATTATGTGAATAATTTCAAAATTGTCAATCGTATATTTTACATGAGATATAGTTAAATTATATTAAAAATGTAAAAAAAAGCGACAAGGAGAGACTGAAAAACTGAATAACTATGGGGCTATGGTCTCATGTCTAATTGATTTTTATAATTAAAAACTAAATATTATATCAACTTAATTTTGTTTTAACATTAATATATAGATACTAAGGAGGAAATGTAAATTTTTTATTAACGTTAAAGTTTAATTAATAATTAGATTATTGTTTTTAATTTTAATTTCGATCAGTAAGCTATTGTACTTAAATACTAGACGAACGTAACTTAAAGTTATAGGAAAGCCCAGCACACAAATAATTGTTCTGTATAAAAACTGAACCCATTATCTCCGGTTCAGCCAGAGTAACAAAGGGGCCAGACATACTCGTATATGAATAAATTTGACACCTATCAGTCAAATGTATTTGATCTGGTTCGGTGGTATGATCTCACACCGGTCTGTCCAGTTTCCATTGGCGCGTACAGCACGGACTTCTTACGGTACAATGAATATTTATAACATAGAGGGGCAGAGTGATGTATCATGTATGACGAATATGTGCCACATAATCGCTAGTGCAAGGAATATAGATTATAAACGTAACTTTTCGCCTAGAATTCCCCAAAAGATAGGCAGAGGAGTACACTCCCACGTTTCACCTGTTACGTTCAAGTCCCATATAACAGGTGGTGAGTCTATTGCCATACACCGAGCACAGATTCAGACTCCGAGTCACTACTAGAAATTCTTAATTAGAAAAATCTAAAAGTACTCAACCCGGGTTTGAACCTAGGACCTCCCGATCGGCAGTCGCGCTTGCAACTACTCGACCAACGAGGTAGTCTAGATACTATAATAGAAATATTTAGAATATAGATTATATATGTAAATATTTCTACTATAGTTCCTACGACTGTACAAATTGCAATCTAGTATTTTTTATTAAGCGTTTTCAATAGGCAACAAAGAGAGGTAACACACACAGGTACACACACTATCAGCCTGTCATCGTCCACTGCTGGACATAAGGCCCTTCAGATATAACATATATGATGAATCGTGACAGTACTATACTGCTCTGCCTACCACTTTAGGAAAATGCAGGGGTCATGTCATGACAAAAAGAAACGTAATATTGATAGAGAGCAAATAAATACAATACATACTTTCAACTTTTATATATATATTTTACGATTTCTATATTCATGATGTATTTAAGGGATTTAAATTTGGGTTTAAACGATGTCGTCTTTGGTACCGTTTTCCTGTTCAATAAATAAATAAATAACAAATAAAAATTATGTGTATATATAATAATGAAACATTTAAATGTAAAATAAGAAACGTGTTTTCATAATAAACACGCCCCAGAACATTGGTATGTATTCAAATGATATACTAGAAATTTCACCTGCTATTAATATGTCTCAACTATGCGAATATATTAAAACAGTTGTGTTTGTTTGTTCTAGGTAATCTCAAATATATAGATAATAGTGTGTTAATTTGCAGTGATGCTCATAAGGGTAAGTCAAATAATAACAATATTTTTAACAAAAACTTTATAAATGCGTAATTTATAAATAATTTTACACCCAGACACAGGACACTTCAACTCTTCTCACGAATATTTGTCCTGAATAGAATCGAACCTATGAACGCCGGTTTAGCAGACGAATCAGGATTACGAAACACTTGACCAACTGGCGAGTTACTAGATAAAAGAGAAAAACAAAGCATAAAGTAAGACAAAAAAATAAATAGATACTGAGATTATTCCAGCTATTGTTACGAGTAATTCGACTGGTAGACGTGAAGGTTATAGCCACAAAAAGGTGAGAGAAGACTAGAGTAGACTTCAAATGATATACAACTAAGGTTAATGAATTTCTGCCGCTATAATAGCGATGTTTCCATTGTTATTTCCGGTTGAAAAAAATATGAGAGACAGACGCCCATAACTAAATTGGTAGATACCCAGCTTAAATAACACTTTTTTATTTTGTATAAGTTGCGAAAAAACCGAACAAAAGAACAGAAACTGAAGAAGGACACCTACATGAAGTGTTCACGAAACATGATAATACAGATTATTTAGAGACACCAAAGATTACGTCGTTACACCAGAGAAAAAAAGGACGAAAGAAAGGATTCGAAATGAACGTCTGAAGCAAATAAAATGTCCCATCCACGCGGATGTATTCGCGGGCCGCGCTAGTAAAAACGTTGAAGAGTAAAAGTGAATCTGCTGAGAATTTATGAATGGAATAATTTTGGCAACGGCGAAAGTTTACGGCAAATATTCGATCAATATTTATCAAGTCTTTTTATTAACGCTCGTAAATAACGCATATATAAACGCTTTGTTTGATGTTCTGGATGAATGAGTTTTCGGAATGCATACCAAAACCTAATATTGGTAAGACTAGAGATTAATAAACGTTACCGAAATTTTTGGAGTATCTTAAATTAATTTCGGCAAATTTCGAAAATCATAAATTAAAAAAGGAGAGACGTATCGCATTCCTGGCCAGTTTGAGGAGTAGAAAATGCAATGGTATGCAGTTACGGTCAGTAAAGATCAGGCGTTCTTGTTACAGAAACCTGAGATCCGTACCTGATACCGATTTAACTCCTCGGCTGAGCAATTATATTGGTTAACGTGTGCATTACTGCATTTATTCCATTGCATACAGGTTATCGGATTTGTTTCTTGTATCTGTGCAGGTTCGCTGATCTATTTCAATTTTAGGGCCAAGGAGTAGCATTTATACCATCGTGCGTAGGCTTGGCTCTAACCATTCGGAGTTACGGGACATTTTATCATTATGTTGCATCGTAACTTCAAGTGGGTTTATTACGGCAAAGCAGTTCAGGTTGCTGAGAAGTAGTCAACTTTTTTATGTTTTAGATAGTGCGAAGTGTGGCCTGTTACCAATGCAAATGTTGAACGAAAAACATCTAATTTCGCATCTTGTCTAAAACTTTAAAATGACCTACTTGTATAATAAAATTCGATACCAACTTCATTAATTCATCATTAAACTTTATCAATCGTCAAATTGCATGATCCGATTCCGTCTTCAATCTAGCGTCTATTTTCTGATTTGTTACTTTATATTATGTTTGTATTTCCTTATGACTTACAGTTTCACTCGCGGAGTAAAGAGATATGAAACCACTGGAGATGAGAAAAGTATTGTGTTTCAAAAAACGGTATACTCTTTATACAATAGAAGAATTACAACAATAGTAATATGTTCATATTATTATATATGTACCGTACTTTACATACGTTTTTCGGGATAGTTTCGGCCCTATACGAGGTCCTTCATCTTGAGTTCCCGCCGGTTGCAGCGAGGTAGCCGCGCAATATGTTCATATTTTATTAGCTTCAAAGCAAGCATCCTGGTGATGAAATTCACAAGAGATATATTACATTAAGACAGCTATTGCACTAGAAATTCAAGAACAATTTGAAAAATTAATATTTCACAAGGTGCTGCAAAATATTTTCTAGAGATAGTAAGAGCTAATATTAATTAATGAAACCAACACTAACAAAAGATAGGCTGCAAAAGACAAAATCTCAGAAGCAAAACACATATTTGCCAAAGTCACTTTAAATAGCCAAAGATGCCCTTAGCGACGAACTCTGAAGTAAATCCTGCCACCTTATAAGGTAGGATCTCATTTGCATAATTTGCCAGTGACTATCCGTTTTTGAACATTCCGCATTCCTGCACGCGACGTCAACAGACACTTAATTGAAACAAATTGCCCATAAAGCAACTGAAACGCTATACATCTCCGTTTGGTGAGGCCATTTGCGTGGAACCTGTAAAGAAGCGCGCGATGGAACGCGATGGAGAGATAAAGCTGTTTTATTGCTTTTAGACAGTGGTTTAGTTGGAAACGATGGTTGGATAAAGTCCTGCGCCAACCCTCCATCTTCACGTCACAAATCTGATACTACATATGACAGACCTATGGCCAGCAGCGGCCGGAAATATGCTGATATTGATGATGATGACGATGATGATGAATCTAAAACTTTTGGCAGGCAAATCTATATAATCTATACACACTTAATATACAACAAAGCAATAACGAATGCAGGAAAATGTTATCATTAGTGGGAAATCAAGACTCCGTTCTACAAGAAACATGTGAAAGACTAGTTCTTGTAAGCGGTATATTCTCTGACATTAACTCATTATTCTCTTATGACATTATCAAAGTCCTTTCCATGTACTGCGTACACGGTTTTTTTTTATATGACATCATTGCATCTTCAGACATATTTAAAATAAAAATAATTGTTTCGAGGAAACAACTCCATACCTATGATGTTTATCTAGCTCATTGGATCACGAGTGAGCCGTAGCGCTGAACTGTGAGTTAGGTCTCACTTACTAGTCATCCCCACTATTTGGGGGTGAATATTTAAGTGTGAACAAGTGTTTGTTCTACGGCAAGATGTACAAAAATAGTTGAAATTTGCATCTGTTCGTGGAATTCGTTAAGGTATTCTTTGGCACATGTTGTTTTGTTTGGGGCACCTAGACGTCTTACACATCATATTGAGACTTAATTTTAGCCATATTGAATCTTGTGACATTTAAAATAGAGGTCAAGAGGCACGACCGAATGAAAAGCATTTCTATATTCTGACTTTCATTGGCACATGTACAGTTGAAGACAAAGCATTTGAACAATATGTTGCCTGTGCATTGTGGGAACCATCGACCTGCTTAAGTCTATAATTACAAGAAATTGCCTTTTGTTTCCTGTAATTTTCTTCGTTAGCAATGAAAGCTGTTTCTAAGCGAATTCTTCGAATTTAATAACTGATTTCGGCATACCATGTATAATTATGGCGGATAAAAAATTCACGAATATAACCCTATTGAAAATGCCTAATAATAACTGACAATTCCGTTGGATTAATGACTAGTGATCTTGTTTGTTGATGTAGGGGTCGTGAGTTCGATGACCATCCAGGTTAAATATATATGAGATGTACTCATGTGGTGATTGATAATATCAAATCGTTAATGACAATGATATTAATAATAATTTTTTCATTATAAATTAATTGTTAATGTTAGTAAATAGGAGGGTAGTCAGTAAAGTCATATGTTAGTGCCGTCATTACTACTCCATCTGTCTAACAGAACGGACGTATTGCGTTTCGTTCGTTCTGCGTTCGTCAATTGAGCAACATCAACAATAACACTAGTCACAGAGCGATTCTTATAGAATTTCATGTCCAATATAAAATATCCAAAGTAGAAATGATTAAATATATTTTCCTTATAGTTGAGTTTTATGATAGAGTCCGAAGAAAAAAAATGTTCACAGATGTGACATATACTAAACATACATATTGACTTAATTTGTATGAAAAAATATATAAATGTATAGGTAGATAACTCGCTACGAGTTTTTAAAATTTAATGCATATTTTTGGATATTATTAACATTTATTTATAAAAAAAGCATGTTCTTTTAATGATAACTCCGCCCAATTTATGTTACACATTTGATCAGGCTTGATAGAACTATCCTGAAAAACATATACATATGTAAAACCAGTAAATAATTAAAACAGTTATATAAATTCAAAACGTTGAATAGTTGAAGACCGTTTTATCCTAAGATTCTTTGTAGTAAGTTCGTAAACATTTCTTAAATATTTTATTGAACAGCATATATTGCGCTCTCATAGACGAATCCTAGAATTCTCTTTTGTGATATAAACATACAGCAAAACGGATACACTCAAACGCATATTTTTATAGATAAATAAGTTCATCATACGTACATCTAGCCGCTCGACCGGGATTGGAACCTGAGAGAATCTGCGGGACAGATCGGTATGCCGACCGCTGTGCTAAATGGTTTCAAGTTAAAAAAAACTAATAGTTTTTGTTGCATTCTTGCTCCCCTTTCCAAGCATTTTATCTTACTTAGGACTAATTGCTAAGTGAAAAACACTAACTATAAATGATAATATTAATGATAAAAACTGACATTTAATGTAAATCAAGAAAAAAGCAATAACTAATGTCATACTAGAAAACTAATGTGCCTACGTCTGTGCTGACTCAGAGAGAAATCGGAATCATTGACCCCCTTGTCGGCGATCTCCACGTTTATTGCCAGCACAAATAAATGTTGCCATCTTCAAATTATTTGCTAACATTATAGCTGTGTTTTCTCGAGATGTCGTTAACCGTTTGTTTCCAGAATAACCAGCTTATCAGCAACATCCCGGTTAGCAGTTGCCGAGGTCAGATGGCCATCTTGCTGAAAAGTAGAAACGGTGGTATCTAGGTGACAATCAGAACCTGCACCATTAGCCAGCCTCCCGCGGATCTCCGGACCGTTTGGTTGATCTTGAATTTCGTTGGTAAAACTATCTGATGCGACGTAAGATCGTCACGTAAGAGAAATAAAACAACGTCGTATTCTATTTTTCCCGGTTAAAACACGCTTCTTAGCGCTGCTGTTTTCGAACGGTATCCGGCATGCTGCTTGAAGATTTACTAGTCGCTATAATTTAAATATCACTTGCTAACGGTGAAGGAAAACATCGTGAGGAAACCTGCACACCTTAGAATTTATAAAAAAA
>DWMG01004638.1:0-10775 GCA_018244855.1 Elbella merops | reverse complement strand
ATGGCTGTGCTGATAATTTAATACCACATCACCCGCTTCAAGTCTATGCTCATATTCATCAAGTTGCAATGCTTTAGAAAGCTCTGCCATTACAATAGGCTTAATGTCTTCAAGTAAAACTGTATCCTGTGGATCAAGTATGCATTGCATTTGTCTCATGAATGTATCTTCATAAATTGTGTTATTATCATTTTGTATAAAATCAATGGAACTTGATGTATGCAATGATTTCTCAGCAACAGATCTCAAATGTCTATTGAAGCTATATTGTGATTCAGTTATAAGACTGCTGATAGCATATTCAAACTTTGAAGATGAATTCGGATTATCCATTAATTTGTGTATTTTCTCTTTATCCATTTTAAATAATTGGTTCACAATTTTACTTTTGATTTTAGTAAAGGGAGTGCCACTTCTTAATTTATCAGATGGTCTTTGCCTGTGTACTTTCTTCTTTGTCGGTTGTTCTTGTTGAATACTTTGGTTGCATTCAGCCTTCTTAACTGTGTGGTCTTCCACAGTGTGGTCAAAGTTACAGTTGTTAGACTCGGGTTCTGGATCATTACGGTTTAATAATCTCTTTCTAATTATATTTACAGTATCATCAACAGAACGATTGAATGACTCTGAATTATTGATGACTGGTGTTGGGTTACCACCATAATGGTCACTTGATGGTGGTCTGTGACTAGGACAGTCGTATAAAGGTAACTTACTGCTTTCAGCAACGTTGTGATTACGTGTTTTGTTGTGGTCAAATTTATGTCTATCTTCAAATTTATTTCTGTCAACAAATTTAATTCTATCACCAAACTTATTTCTGTCATCATATTTATTTCTGTCCTCTGATGTAATTATGTCTTCAAACTGATTTACCTCGACGTCATACGCCCAGGGTGATATAGTGTGTAAGACGGTGGGCCTGGGCGGAACATATCGATCATCAATGTCCCCCATGTTGTTCATATGGCAATGTTTGCTTGATCCCTCATAGTAATGTGACTGGTCTTTGGGATAAGTATTACTGTATGGAGCATCTGACGTCCGTATTTGTCGCATGGGGTACAGGTGTTTCTCTTGAGTTTTGTGACCATCATCATGGTTTCTTGAATAGTTATGCCTATGATCAGATCTGTACTTTCCTCTGTCGTGGTGGTCTCTTCTCGTATGTTCATCGTTGCCAGATCGCTGATGGTATGGGTGCGATGGTCTATGTGGCCTTGAACCAAGTAGCGGGAACCTGCGGTATATAAGATAGCGTGATTATATTCATATTTTAAATATAAGATAATCGTCTGATAATATTGCGTCGTTAATTAACATTAATTTTTATTTACTTGGAATATATTGCAAATATGCAATGTACATATGTGGGTACTAATAGGTGCTAAGTTTGACATTTTAGGCGGCTACAATAATATTTGATACGGAAAGCATATTTTGGAATTATATTTACGTTTCCCGCTACGTACCTGTGTTGATCCAGCAAACCATAGCCTCTAGAGGGTATATAATGCTGATTGCCGCCGTTTCTTGGCCTGTAGTGTCTAGGATTTTCATTGCGCCATCCGCCCATTCCTGGATGGCCCCGTCTCATTATGTCACAAGAATAATAAATCAATTTACAATAACACTGTTTGTTATCAAATCACTTAGCAATGAATCCATTTATTTTGTTTTTTTTCAGCACAGAATTACTTTAAAACAAACAAGCAGGATTCAATGTACAAAAACATACACAGATTAAACAGAATTATAGATTACTTTCGACATGTTAATATTGTTGCCAAGTGTAATATTAAATAACAAATACCACTGAGCAGTACTGATGAAAGAAACATTTGAAAATTATAATAATAATAGCATTCATTTAGACTTATGGCAAGTATGATACCGTATATTTTGCATTTTAATACACTATATTGGAAGAACTGCCCTAAAATTGATTAAGAAAACAATAATGTCTGATAGTTAATGAATTATTAAAATGAACAAAAATGACTTAAACTGACAATGGATACGGGTTTTTATTTAATAATCGAAAAATCTCTTTAAAATGTAGTAATTGTCAGTAATGGGCAAAAGTACTGTGGGGTGCCATGGAACCAATTTACTTAACATTATCAATTCCTAGATGTATCTAATAAAATATTCGCCTAAATATTGCAATCCAATAAATTACTTTTTCAAATATAACTACCTAAATGATTTTTTTGACACGTTTAATTACATTGAGATGGGAAAGGCTACTATTTATTATAAATGTAAATGCAGTTCCTAATTTCTATTTTAACTAGATATATTTGTTAATAACAAATTTTGCTTGAATTGCAAGTTAAAACATATTACCTTTTTACAAAAATTATATTTCTGTCCCCGATTCTGCCTCGCTTTCGTTAATTATCTGTTTAATAAGACCCACTCGTGTTTAATTAGAGATGTTGTGAAATGCTTACTCCATAAATCTCATGACAGTTAGAAAAAAGGTAATTTTAAAAAGGGACTAGCAATAAAGTAATATTATTTTCATTAATATTTAATTTTTTAAAGCAATTGATGCAATTTTTATTAACAGGCAATGTTTTTATATATAATCTATATTTTTTTTGACAGTGCTGAGAGGAACATATATACGCGCTGAATACATTGACAACAAATGTTCGGTAAATTACTTGATGTCATCACGCTTACCATATATAGTGCTGAATGGTTGTATTACTCACTTTTTATATACCTAATATAATAATCATGGTTTAATGAATAAATGGATGAATCATGATACTGTTTTGGAGACACAATCTTTAAATTATTTAGCTCTCAGCCTTGGAAAGTATTCATTATCATTTTATGGACTTTGCTAATCGGCATCTAATTTACATAATAGAATCATAGAGCTCGTAATCCCGCTTTGAAAGTGACTATGATTTCTTTGCACTTTCAAGGAGTCGTCTTATCTTAAGTTCTCTATCATTTATTTCAGAAATTCTAAATTAGAAAAATTCAATAATACAAGACCCGGGATTTGAACTTAGGTCCTCCCGATCGGCAGCCGCGCTTGCTACCATTGAACAAACGTGGCAGTCAATGAAAAATAAAAAAAAATGTTGACACCATCTACGTCGATTCATGTCTTTAATTAGGGAACAAAGATTTTACTCTAGGTAAATCCTATTTTCATATGTAAATTATAAATAAATTTCGTAAGACCGTATGATGTATGTATTTATGTTATTTGTCTATACATATAAATAACGTTTAAATGTCTGTTATATACAGTACATTTTCTTAACCAAAATGTCCGTTAGAATGAAAACGAATAAGACTGTCGACTAAAACATTTTATTATAGAACTCGTAACAAGTAAACAATACAAATTATATTTTTGTCTTAATTATACAGAGACTTATCAACTCCAAACATCAGTACCTTGAATTTCATTCCGTTAATGCATCCCGACCGTTTATCATGTCAAATATCGTGTTAAACATCGGTGCTGCAGTTTATAAAACCCGCAGAAAGTAACAAAGCTCTAGGAGCAGTAGGCACTGTGGAGGCGGAGTCAGTTAGAGGGAGGGGAAGCGCATTTCCCCCAAGTCCCAATCGTTGTATGTACATATCTGGAGCAAATATCTAATAATTATAAATCCGAATTTTTTCGCCTAGTACAGTGAAAACTCGTCCACATATATTCCTATATTCTCTTTGCCTTGCTTATCCAGTATTATTACTTTATTTAAGACTTTTCATAATCCTTGGAAGTTATCAAAGAAAGAAATTTAAGGATGGAATGATTTTCCTTGCAGAAGTTAGGTACTTTTATTTCCGTGGTTTTTTATTGCTTTCTTCCATGATATTTTAAGTGTCACATAGCACATTAAATGCTATATTTCAGTCTTATGGACATTTCGAAGGTGCTATCATTTCATTAAAAATTATACATCACAGAATCTCTTAGCCTCAGCCTTTTCAATATATCTGTCAGATCCCGGCTAAAATTGAAGTTGGATCTTCAACTCCCGACTTGATTTTGCGCAGAAACAGCACAGCTTCGCGACCATCTATCAGTCTGTGGTCGTACGACAGTGCTAAATACATCATAGGTCTTATCTCCACCTGAATGGAAATCAAAGAAAATATTTTCTCAATATACTAAATAAAAGAAAACTGGAAATTAGAGGATATAATGCAAAAAACTAAGACCGAAAGGATTATTATACATTTTATGTCGTTATGTCATTGTTGTTATCTGTATTCATTTTCTAAGATTTTTAAAAAGTTAATTAATTATTCAAAGGTAGGTCGAATTTGATCGAAAATTGTTTTCTACGAATAAAACGGAATTAGGAAAAAATACCAGGCAAATAAGACTCAGAACATTATGTCGTGTTAAAAATTATTGTCAACCTCACCTTCCCCGCAATGGCGACTGGCCGCTGCACGATCGCGTGCATCCCCAAAATGGACGACTGTGGCAGATTGATAATGGGCATAGACAATAGAGAGCCAAAAACCCCGCCATTGCTTATCGTGAAAGTCCCACCTTGCATGTCCGCTGGGGTTAGTTTGCCTAAAAAATATCAAGTAAAGCGCAAAGACTGATTAAGTTCATTTCCAGTTTAAGTGGCCTCAACCTGCACATGACTATTCATGTTAGCAGAGTTAACAACATAACCAAATATTAACGTAACTTCACGCCTGTAATCCCCGAAGAGGGAGGCTGAGGAATGCAGAACACTCCCACGTTTCACCGGTTACGTTTACGTCCCACGAAATAGGTGGTGAGCCTATTGCCATGCATCGGGCACATATCCAGACTCCGAACCGCTACTAGAAAAACTAAATTAGAAAATTTTGTAGTGTTCGACCCGGGAATCGTACCCGGGACCTCTCGATCGGCAGTCGAACTTGCGACCAACACGACCAACGAGACAGTCAATGTGGAAGAAGCACGGTAGGATAGGGACATTTAACACTTCGTGCGATCTGCCTACCCCGTATGGGATTTGCCGTCAAATATGTATGTATATAATATCGTTATATCAAGTATGTGCCTCCAGAAAGAGGTAGGCAGAAAAATGTCGTACAGTCCAACGTATCACCAACTACGTTTCTGTCCCACTATGGGTTATGTAGTGAGCATTTTTCCATACACCCGGCACAAAGTACTCGAAAGCAGAAAAGAATCGAACTCAGGACGTCTTGATAAGCAGCCGCACTTGTAACCCCTCGGCCAACGAAGCAAACAGAAAATATTTCCCCTGATAGAGACAATATCAAATGTTAATGAACCATGCACTTTGCTACTCTATTTAGCAATCTAAGTTATAATTAAATTACTAGCTAGCTTCGTGAGATATATTGAATTTTTTTGTAATGAAAGGGCTTCATTGGATATATCTTAAAAGAAGAAAAATCGATATATGTAATATATCGCTTATTTGAAAAGAGAATGAGGTATTTTAAAAACCATACTTTGAAAGTTAGGAATCATAATTATTCTACGTATGTTATAATATTCTATGAAACGACAGCGTCGTTGGTCGAGTGATTGCAAGTGCGACTGCCGATCGGGAGTTCCCGGGTCGGGTACTATTGGATTTTTCTAGTTTAGAATTTCTAGTAGTGATTCGGAGTCTGGATTTGTGCCCGGTGTATGGCAATAGGCTCACCAATATAGGAAGGTATTCCACGGGACGTAAACTTAACTGGTGAAACGTGGGAATGTACTAGACTCCTGTCTACTCCTTCGGGGATTACGGGCGTGGTGTTACGTTATTTTATAATGTTGTGACTATTACGATAATTACAGAATAATTATGATTTCTAACTATCATAGCCGTTTTCTAACAAATAAGGCTTTTAACATATATTTCAGCGTCTTCTCAGAAATGATCGATATTTATTATGTGCATGGTTGAGTTGTCAATGTCAATTCTGTAGTTAGAGCGCAAGCAATTTGTCTTAGGCGCCCTACTGTATTACCGGAGCCTCCGAAGATGATATCTATTCAATGCTGTTCACAGGGATGAGGGCGGACTCGGTTACGAGGGGTTGCTTAAGACGGGATTTGTGTTAAATACATACATTTGTGCGTCTGTAATTTATTTGAACATTAATTTAATATGTTTGGAAATCGGTTTAACAATATTTGTGTGGACCTATTAAGATACATAGATATATATATACATATATATATGTGTGTGTGCGTGTGTGTTGGCTCATTTGCCGACAAACGAAAGAGTTTCGAACGTATGTTTAAGTTTTCGTGAGTCATTTTATCTTGTTAACATCTGCTGTCTTATTTCTTTATTTCCTATATATTTTAATAAATCTATAATTAATTTGTATTTTAATGATTAATCTATGGAATTTTTAATATTGTGTTGTATATATTATTGCATTAGTGTACGTGGGTTTTTTTAATCGTTTTAATTAATAGCTGAGGTTAGACACATTTGTGTCCACTCTGCTTAGTGCATAAGGGACGTGGCATGACGATATAAGTTTAAAAAAAGCTATTATTATTACAGGAATGTAACATATGGCCATATGACAAACAATTCATATATTGAATTTCAGAAAGCGCGCATGAATGAAGATAGTGACAAATATAGAAGAGGCAACTCTGTTAGAAAAGAGGTATTTGGGACTCGGCATTCTCTACGTACCCCGTAAGGAACCTAGCGTGATGTGTCAAAAAAATTCAAAAATTCGAAATTATTGCGAACAAAATTACTCTACAAGAAGTGGTTAGAGTCCACCTGTGAAATTATACATACAATAAAAAAAAACGCAACTTCATGCCTGTAATCCCCGAATAAGGATAATAATAATAAAAAAAATTAATAAATTATAATAATTTTATTAATTAATAATTAATTTTACATACAGCTAAGTTAGTATAGTAATGTTGATGTATTTTTTATTGTACTTAGCCTAGCAAATAGGAATGTATTTAATAATAAACTAACTATTTCCACCCCAGTAGTAGCTAGGCTATATACAAAGTGTTTTTTATACTTAACCTAGCAATATATATAATGGACCTATTGTTGGAATATGGGTCTCCTCTCATATTTCTCAATACCCTCTCGGGTTAAAGCCTTAGTCTGCCCGCTGGCCGAGTGCGGGTTGGCAGACTTCACACACCTTAGAAAATAATTTCCCTTTTTTTTATAAATTCTAAGGTGAACCTACCAAATAGGAATGCTGCCTAGCAAATAGGAATATATTTAATAAAAAGCCAGCTACTTCCTCCCCGGCAGTAGCTAGCTGCTTAAGATTGGGAGTTATAAGCGCAGTCTGCGCCCATCTATCCGACGTTGCCAAAACTGTAAATTTATTGCGCGGCGGAAGTCTTCGCTACTTCCGGCGCCACAATGGCGCTCGCTGGATCCGTTTCCGCACACTTGGAGAGTTAGAATAGTGAGAGCTTCCTTGGCGATACATTTTGTGAGTTATTAATGTCGTAGGGACCTTGGAATGGGGGTGCTGTGACATATATGTCTATGTAAGTTCTAAGTTTCATTATTTAATTTCGACTTTTAAACGAGAGCATTGTCTTTATAAAGGGAAAGCTATGATATGTGACTGTGTGTCTGTATTTGAGTTTATTATTTATTTTTTTTATTTTTTATTTATTTTTTTTTTTTATTTTATTTATGTACACACATTAAAAGACAACAAAGAAAAATTTCTTCTCAAAAATTATTAACAATTTTATACCATTGACATTTTCGTGTGTTCATGATTAAACAATATATATTGCCCTAACTTACGTATGTCTTAGCGGGATAGTCCTGCTATCCCGTTTAGGACCTTTCGCAGGCCTTTCTCATAATTGTTTGCGGATCTCGACGAGTTCTTAACTCTTGGTTTTGAGAATTTAATAATCGCGAGGTCCTTGGTTCAAATCCCGGGTCGGGTACTACTGGATTTTTCTAATTTAAAATTTCTTGTAGTGACTCGGAGTCTGGATGTATGCCCGGTGTATGGCAATAGGCTCACCATCTATTCCGTGGGACGTAAACGTAACTGGTGAAACGTAGGGGTGTACTACATTCCTCTGCCTACCCCTTCGGGGATTGCAGGCGTGATGTTACGCTTATACGTTATAAATTATAGGTGTAAATTAGTTATGTATAGTATTGTAGATACATATCACTATATGTTATCTTTTAATGTATCTTAAACCGTATTTTTTTCCGTGATGGTATAAATCCATGTGGCTTGGACCCATAAATGAGGTGACACTTAGCAAATATTTTATTATAATATTCCATACATTAATATTAACAGTGTTCTCTTTGTTAGTGAACTTCAATAAATTTCCTGCAACATTCAGAACCCGGATAAAACACTTTCTTGTCTGCGCGAGTGCAAAATTATTGATAGCAATTTAAAACTGAGAAAACGACGATCTTCCAATTCTCAAACAGAACAAAAAACTGTTTATTTCAAATCAAAATAAAATTGTTATGACGGATATCTCTTTTAAAAAGTTACTACTGTACAAAAATGTGTTTTTCTAGAAAGTTCGCTGCCGCGAGCGCCCGCGGCGCGGCGCCACCGTCGGCGGGAAAGTTCTTAACCTCATTAAATTCCCGCTATTTCGCCATCATTTACATAAGGAAAAGATAAAGACAAGACGCCGTCGACGCCATTTTATATTTTTCGGCACCGGGGGAGACTGGGGTTGTAGTGTCGTATCGCGCACGATTTTCGAAGCCCGCTCGTTCAGCTTACGTTTCATTGAGTAATTCCCGCTCGAGGGCGACTTCCCCTACCCACTCTCGCGATTTCGGCAATTCGCGGTAGTTGCTTTTTTTTAATGCGTTATTATTAAAATCGCTCTCGCTCGCCGCGTCCCCGAACAGAGTCGCGAGGGGTGCATATAGAAATAGAGACACGCAATAAAAATATTTTGTTTCTAATGTAAATAGTGGATCTCCAACCCGCATGCCCAGCGTGGAGATTACTGGCACAAACCCCTTTTCTGGGGGAGGCCTATGTCCAACGGTGGACTGAGATAGGCTGATGATGATGATGTAAATAGTCATAAGTGACAAGACTTTGATTTTATTACTATCTATAACTTTATTAGAAACAATTAACTTTTGCGTATGTACAGTTTCATTCTAAATGAAATCGGACAAAATGTAATTTAATTTTACAATACACATAAATACTAATAAATAATAATAATTTGTACTAACATTAGGTATAAGATTTAAACTAACACTATGTATTGTTACAAAAAAACTAGAGTCCGAAATAAAGATTATTATTATTATTATACACACCTGAAACATGAACTATTACTTTCATTGTCATAATTTCGTATTCTTTTTTTCAACCCATTACTATTCCACTGTTGGAATACGGGTCTCCTCTCATATTGAGAGGGTTAAGGCCATAGTCTGCCACGCTGACCAAGCGCGGGTTGGCAGACTTCACACACCTTAGAATTTTTTTTTTTTTTCGTGAGGATACCTGCACACCTGAGAATTTATAAAAAAAATCACTTATTATTGTAGCGGAATAAATGAATAAATAGAGAGATAATAAGTATAACGAAATTAACGTTTTATTAAATATCGTTAAGTAAATGAAAATATTTCGTTTATTAAGGCAGTGATGAATGTAAAGAAGCGTGTCAGGTCTGTAAGCATAGTAATATTTAACACTCAATGCTCTCTACTTACACTGTAAAAGACCTAGCGAGGTATTATGATAACAATGCTATTTAAAAAATAGTCCTTCAGCGTCGGACCATTTAAAATTAGAGCAAACGTAACCAAGGTGAACATTGTTCGCTAGGTTGTTTTCGTACATTTAGGCAAACAGTATTTGAATACAACTCGCTTTCAACTACGTCTTACATGACTCCTATATCACATCTGTACAGAATTATTCCGCGCTGGAGCACCATCAGACAGGCCCTCAGACGCATCATTTGTCCCCATACGAACACACACGCATAAAAATTAATCTGCTACCGAAGTGGTCTCAAATTGAAACCGGCATCGATGCATGTAGCATGTAGCTTGTGGCATGTACCATGTAGCATAGGTGACGCGTCCCCCGCCAGAAAACCAAAACACCGCAGAGATCAAAGCGACAATGCGGAGGGTGAATTTGTCTAGGTGATTGTCTCACGCGGATATGAAACGGTTGGAAGCGACTGTAAATATATTTTTAGCATTCCGTTCTCATTCCACTGCTGGAATATGGGCTCATCTCATCATATTTTTAATATTTGTATTAACCAAGTGATAACAGCAGGAGTGAGAATATTATTTTATTAGTTATATACCACTTGATAGCGAATGAATAGTATTATAGTAATTACTATTTATAAATTGATAGCTGATTCACGATTAATTTTATATACGACTTACTAAATTGTTTATTAATTTGATATTGTATTAATTATTAATTAACAGTTAATCTGTTGCCTAAAACATATTTTTGTCGATGTCATTATTTATAACATAATATTTAAAAAATATGCTTAATAATATAATTAATAGAGCCATTCAAGGGGAACTTAATTTTCTTGGTCCTCCAAATAAATTCGAGAATATATTCTTATAATTATTATTATGTTATCATCTAGTCTGCTGCCATGCGGCATAGACAAAAAGATCCCAGCGCCAAAAATCTTTATTCTTATAAATTTGACGTGCGCTTTCTGCATTCTCCCTCTTGACCGGATCCAACGGAGAGCGACTCGAATCATCGATTGTCGGGATCTTTCCGATCGGCTTGATCCC
>DWMG01004637.1:0-10776 GCA_018244855.1 Elbella merops | reverse complement strand
AACGCACTTTTGTAAAGAGGTGCGCGCCATGGGTTTGAACCCGGCACCCCCGGAGCGAGGGGCTGAATTCTTAACCATTAGGCTATCACACGTAGAATATAAGAGTACAATTGTTCTGTCGGCTGCCAGTGGGTAATTTCTGCCCACACCTCATCTCGGCTACCGACCGCGGTATCACTAACCGCGCTCAATCGTTACAACTCAATTAATGGGTGATGTCATCCAACCATCCAATCATCCGATCTGGTGGATCAACGCGGTGTGGTGGACACGGACATTGAATTGTTTTACTTTTTTAATCAACAGTTGCATGCCTTGAGTTAACAATTCGCCCTGAAGAATGTTGTTAATACGTTATGAATAGCTATAAATATGATTGCTTCGTTGGTCGAGCGGTTACAAGCGCGATCGGGAGGTCCTGGGTTCAAATTCGGGGTCGATACTGTTGGATTTTTTAAAATTAGAATTACTATTAATGACTCTGAGTCTGGATCCGTGCCAGGTGTATGGCAATAGGATCACCACCTATTCCATAGGGCTTAAATGTAACTGGTGAAATGTGGGAGTGTACAGCACTTCCCTGCCTCTCTTCGGGGATTACAGGCGTGATGTTACGTTTTTTTTTATAAATATGTTCTCAGCCTATTGCTTTACGGATCTGGAGTGATGTTATAAAAAATATTATTTGGTTAAAAGCAAATACCATTTGTGGTATACATTATAATAAAATGGACGTTGTTAACTACGTGCTGTCATGCTAATATTTATTACTTAAATACTTGTACCGTTGTAGATTTTGCATGTCTTTTCAAGGATTATGTTGGGCTAAATCCGTTTTCACATACGTAACAATACCATCTAATATGAGAAACAAGATTAAATCGCCCAAAGTGGGACAATATAATTAAATCTCTTAAAATTCCTTACACCTCACTCATCTTTGAGTTCATCAAGAAAATTGTAGTAGAAGCGACGTATGAATGACATCAATTTTAAGTACCCGAAAATATTTCCAAAGCTAACAATCGGATAACGAAGAAGCATGGGAGTTTGATAGTGAAAACAACATTTACACTTGAACTACTTGAAAACTTCAAACATTTAGAAATCGGACACGTTAAGGGTCTGGTGAATGTCAAGCATTTATGTCACTTGTAGCACTTACATGGGATTTGGCTTACGGCGTATATAGACAAAAAGTCGATGGTCGCACTCATCGTGTCCTACTCAATATAAGTGAAATGAAATAAGGTCGTAAGAACGTAATAATGACTAACGCATCCCAATGTGCTTTGTTAAATTTGCATTAAAAGTAGTAAACGTACAAAAAAGACGTTTTTCTTCCTGAATTTCCTTTTGTTTTTTTATACTCAATAGGCTAGCTTTCAGCCATAGTCTTGCCTGATGGAAAGTAATGATGTGGCCTATGATGTAATAAAATATGCCTTTTACCTGCAGTATTGAATTGAACCGTCATTTTTATTTCCTTGAAAGTTTTTAATACTCGTTTTAATATTAACAAGGATTGGACCTTACTAATTGGACCCTGAATGTTTTGCTTCACATCTTTATTTCTCTTTTGTCACCTTCCATACTTCTGTTAGTTCATGGCAAGCAATGGTATCTTTGTATCAAAACTACGTCACAGCCTTGTAATTACTTTAAGTGTATCATACTAAGTGTAGACATCGAAATGTTTCCCCAAACACGTAATTCCACGGCAGATCGTGTCATCAGTGTGTCATTGCCGCTTATAATATATGCGTTGAAACAAATTCGAGCTCACGACTATTTCCATCTTTATGTCTTTACGGGTCACACAGCTCGTGACCGCCGCTCGTGACGAGACGTTACTTTGGAACTTACTCCATTGAGTTTTTGAAATCCCATTTTTTGATATCTTCTCTTCTTGACGTATTAGGTACTTACTACTTTTAGTATGTCGATCATTGTATATTCGCTCCCATTCCTCTCACGCCCAGAAATAAAATATTACTCCTGTTAGGTTCAATGTCGACGACTAATTCGTTTAACAAGTTATTCATTATAATATATTTATGTACCGATCTTAACTTGTACATTAACATTCCAATTGGAATAAGTGCATTAAGCATTTTAGTATTTCGTGCGAACGCCGTATGTAAAACCACATCCCGACAAAGACACCAATAAATCTGTTAGTTTGGACTGGGTCGTTCAGCTACAGGATGCTGCGAGGCCAAAACAGCTCTCGGATACAGGATGTTAATATTAGTGTGTGGACGAATCCCGTCGGATTGGGCTTGTTGGACGATTTGGTTGATTAGAAAATGATTCACAATTTGGTGATGATGGTCCAACATGGTTAGTGAGGACGGGAAGTATTGGATAACTTAATTTGTGTGTGCGACTGTACTCGATTAGTGTTCAATGAACAAGCGGAAATAACGAAAGAAACGGAAATTTTAAATATCTCGAAACGTCGGTCTAATAACGTTTAATGATTTCTAATAAACAGCACAGAACGCACGAACTCACTGAAATGTACTGAGTTACTGTTGTGACCCGTCCCAATTCCTGAACTACTGTCACCTATTATTACTAATAGTCTAATTAAGAACTTCAACTAAAGTAACTGACACTATTAACCCACAGTCCTGCTCGCGATCGGCTGCAGACGTCTATGGACGGCAACCTAATAAAAAAAGAAGTTCATGTTGTGTTTCTGCAATTTCTTTTCATTTACAGAAAAGAAGCATACAATGAACGAAATATTTTAGTCAATTGCAGTCATATATATGTCACGAGCGCAAACTGAAACTGAATTGCCGTTGAGTATTCATTCGAAAATCATATTCTATATTCCATTTTATTTTTCTGTAGCTAACATTAAAAAAGTGAGTTTTAGCATAAAACTATGCACCACAAAAAAATCGTAGTCAGTTGACATCCCTAACTTTCAGCCAAATCTATGTCGGCTTTTGCGAAGTCAGCCTGCAAAGCTTAAAACCAGTCTCAAACTATTTTGCACCCTATTCCGTGGGATTAGGGTACATGTTCTGATTGCGAGCCCCCGAAAATATTTTGGTAGCTAAACGCATGCCTTTGACAGTTACTGTTCTATAAACTAGATTCACAATTTAGTTCAATCGATTTTCAACTCTATTTTTGCACGGTAAAGCCGATGTTTGAATGTGGGACTAGAGGCAAATACAGAATGATTTGAACAGTTGGTGCAAATAAGATAATGGAATGCCGGAAATTGGTTTGATAGGCGAAATTCAATTCTATTTTACGTGATTTATGTTTCGATATAGAAATGGCTAGTTATGTCAGGGTTTTGGAAGATTGTAAGCAACGTGAAATTTCTTTATACAGGACAAGTATAAACCAAATATAAAACAAAACCAACCTGGGGCTCTCTTTAATTTTATTTCGGTACTTAATAGTTAAAGGCCTTTATTTTTTGCGACTATTTATTTCTGAACAAGATTTGGACTAGTAATTTACATTTTATTTATTGTTCTAGACAAATCTCGCTAAGTATAATAAAAATATATATCCCTATCTTCAAATCTCACAATATATAAATCACAGTAGTACCTAATAAAAGTCATCAAAAGAAAACGAATCAAATAACTGCATTTCGGAAAACCGGGACCACCCGTATTGAGTGTAACATTTTTATTTAACAAAAAGTTGTAACCTAACAATACATCACGTGTTCTATGAATGTCATGTATACACGTCCAAACACTACACTGCCGTTTAAATCACAAAAATACATACGTATAAAAAACCCACCCAAACCGTAAAGCCACAACTTTATTTCACATCAAACTACCCGCATGTACAGTCGCGTGGAAACGTACAAAAGTAAAAATTACACACTACTCGGCCAGTCAGAACATGGACGCAATAATTGTCGCGTCAAATATTTCGTTCGTTTGCATTTTTACTCTCAATATTTGAGTGGAATACTTTTTTCGTGGACATTTTTATGTGTTACACAAAAAATATATTAATGTACAGTCACGCACGGAACGTGTTAACGATAAATTTTTGCGATGTACGATTTTTAATTCTTTTTTTGTCATATGTGAAATTACAATTCAGCGGAGTATACAATTATGTTAGAAGTAGTAGGCAACATGATACATAATATTTTAAATGTCGTTTACCAAATAAGCCACATATTTCAAGGCGCCGCGTTATGTTATGTTTAGATAACCGGATGTGAATTGATAACCCCTACTATAAGATAATAGCATTGACCGACTCACGATCATTTCCGTCAAATGAAAAAAACATTAAATGACGCAATGCTAGTTAACAGGAGGGTACCAAAAATGTCAATACACATTTTGAAAGCCATACCTCATACTCTCGCAAATATATCTTTCAATGTGAACAACGTACCTGTAACAAAAACATATATTTAATACTTCTGTATTTCATTGAAGAATAGTTCAAGGACCGTAATCTTAAAAACATTGCAGTTTAAAGAATTAATTTAGCAGTTAACTAAAGACTCGTCATTGCACTTAACAAGCCACAACAAAAAGCAATTGAGGATTTCCGCCCCCAAAACTGCTCAAAGCGAATTCAGTTCTTTCTTTAGCTCGAGTATCTGTTTACAAAACGATTAACTTAAATGTTTCAAAGTAGCCTTTTTTATATTATAAGGCATGCAAAAAAGCAAACGACCCACCTCATGGTGATCACCGTCGCCTGCAGACATTCGAATCAACAGAGTGGGTATGTGCTGCCTGCCCCGTTCAGTATAAATACTCATGTTAATCTTTACTTATTACTATAGAGTCGCGTCAGTTTCCTAATAAAGTAAGTAAAATAATATACTAATATTTTTATTACACGATAATAATTGATAAGGTTTAATTTTAACGCTAAGCTATCAGTTAATCATTAATCTATATCATCTACTTTCCGTATTGGGGAATCGTTAAATATCCTGTCCGAATTAGCTAAGAAAGCACCGTTACCCATCGATGGCTATAAGAAACTTACAATCATTGTTAACTCATATCCGACATTGTCATTCTCAACACTGGTTTTTTTCTAAGCATACAAGTACCAATTGAAGATACTATACAATTTAAAGCTCCACCAGACAAGTAGTTGTCAACAATGGAATAGCATCGGTCGGCGTGACAATTGTCAGTCGGAGCATTCCCGGGACATTTTTTGCGGCGTACTATTTGACGAGCGTGCAAAGGCGAATTTGTCGTTGACGGTACCTGCTTAGTGGCGCGAAGCGGTAACGTCGCCTTTTCATTGTTCACACGAACTTGTAACAGATTTTTTTTATAAATAGATATTATATAATATAACAACTCTTCGATTTTTAACAGTTTCGCACACGACTGTATCCGAAATTATAGTGTTTGAATTGCTAAATCTGAGGAATAATATCTTTTCATACTTTTAATTTCTATTTTATTTAAACATTACATCATCAATTATATTAAATTGCATATCATTTGTGTGTTTTCATTATTCACCTGTACATTTCATAGTAAAGTTAATTCCACAACTGGCGTTCTTCATGCGTGGATCTGTCGGTACTATGGCAAAACACCGCACTTTTTGCATGAAATATGACTTTGCACGTTTACATTTGGACATGTGTCAAGTATTAAACAGCACTATACTGTACAGTTAAATACTTGAAGTTGGTTAAATAACCAGTAGATTTTTTCGCAAGTTTTAATGTTAAGATGTGTTGTATTATAAGACGTTCATAGAGTATTTTATTAATTTTTCTTTTAGTTTTAGCAAAGCTTGTGATATTCCAATTATTATTGTTATATCTTTACGACAGATACTTTACGCAGCTTCACGTGCTTCTTCTACGTTAATCATTGTATTAATTTTTCATTCTTACATATGAATGATTGTATTTTCTGTGCGTATAAATATTCATTTCGTTTAATATAATCATGTACATCTGTGTGTGTAATTATTTATTCCAATAACAGTTGAAAGTACAAACAGTATCAAAACAAGACACACTGTCGAATGAGCATCTGACTCTCGCTGACATGTTTTTTGCCGCTACGTATAAAACGAACTTCATCGAAGGAAAGCGTGTAGCGGTGCAACAATCGCGGGGGCTCCGTATAATTGCACCTCTCGGCTTATATAGGCTTCACTTGTAACTTTTTGTTCACCATTCTCAAACCTTGTTGGAAAATTTTGCTAGTACCTTGATATTTTTTGAATGTATGAAGAGGGTATAAAGAACCTTGTTAGGTCTGTAAGGGTAGAGAAATTTTGCAGTCATTTCTCTTTATTTACCCTGTCAAGGACATGTCGTAATAATGTAATAAAAATAATACTAATAATAGCACAACATGATCACATTTGAACCCGGTAGAGCAGCCAAAAGGTCGACTTAAGGAGGTCGCAGGAGTTGATAGTTTAAGCTGAACCATGGTCGCCAACGAATGCACGACAGCAGGTGAGCCGATGTACCAGTTGCAAGTCGTACAACAAAAACCCAGCACTCAGCCGCTCGCAGCCATTGCACGCACAAAAGGCGAATTCGTCGTCGACGCAAAACGCTCGTTTGCCGGCGCAATGACCCCGATTGTTCCCGGTTTTTGTGCGAAACGACCGCCCGCCGCCCGGGTACCGACTCAGGGCTGACAATTGAAGATTTCTATTATATCGCCTTAGTAATCCCAAGGAATATTATTATTTATGATATATAAACCATATCAAAACAGGAATATCGCAAGATTCGTCGAGTAATAACTATATCCAAGTGGCGGAAGACGACCTAAACCACACTCTATAGCCATCAGTACCAAGAGATATTCTTTTCATTCGATGAATATAGAAGAAACATTTTACGTGTGTATGCATGTACTTATAAAGAGTTTTTTCACATAGTGCCACCTGTCAACCAGTAAGGGAACTGGCGCGATGATACAGTAACAGTAACATTTAAACGCTAAATAATATCGACAATTTTTATTTTAAATGTTTATAAATATATATGTGCGGTTAATAATATGTTTATATTTAAGAAAACACAAATTTTAATTTTGTTTAGGTGCACTATGGATTGTATGTATATTATTTACATATGTAATTCGAACGTAAATATATTGGTTCGTTATCACACAAAGTTTACTGTGGAGCTATTTTTCAGTTAAACTTATTGTTAGTTTGTATATGAAAAATTCTTGGTGAGGTTCATATACATATCCATTGATGTTTATTTTAACTTTTTAAGGGCTTAAATAAATCTTTATAAGTATACACATTACAATCATAAATTTGGCTCTAAACTAACATGTCGTCTGTCTCGTTCGCGGTTAAATTTTTTTTTTCAGCCCTTTACAATTCCACTGTTGGAATACGGGTCTCCTCTCATATTGAGAAGGTTAAGGCCGTAGTCTGCCACGCTGGCCAAGTGCGGGTTAGCGACTTCACACACCTTAGAAAATTTCATTTCAAAATTTATTGTTAGGTAAATATGTAAATCATAATATAATGTAATCATAATATAATCCAGCAGCCTGGTATTAGAATTCTGTCCATCGATTAGTCTCCTGTTTATAATTATAACTAAACTGTATTCGTGGGGTCAAGGGTATAGTAAAGTTGTTTTGATTGAAATATGTTTTGAATATATTTCAATTGAAAATACATAATAACGTCTATTAAAACGTAATTATCAAAACGCTTAGTGTAATTAAAAAACCATTTCCACACTTCGCCATATCATGACGGCGTTGTTCACCACGGAGCAACGACACGTTCTGTTTGTGAAACAATTACTAGACTATTTAGAACTACACACCAATGCTGAGCCTTCAGAGTGAAAGATAATTAAAATTAAATTGATGTTGTTACAATATATTAAGAAGGTTTCTTTAGTAACACAAAAAGCCGTTAAACCTGTACAATAGACACGCCTTTCGATTTAGAGGCAATAAAACTGTACAATAAACGGACACAGAAAGACGCATACTCTACATGGAGCTCTTTGAAAGGCAATTGTTGATTATGTTTTACAAATAAGAACTTAAGTGGCGTTTCTTTCTTTCATTCCATATTTGTAGAGACCGTAAAATGAGATTTATAGGTGCATCTTATTTTTGGTTTGTACCGACAAGGAATTCCAAATGTTGCTTTGTTTTGTTTTTACATCTACATTATATTCTAGTTATAAGTACTAATACAGTTTACAGTGTATTAATAAGGTAGATAGCCCCACGCGTGTAGATAAGGAGCAGATGGCCGCCTCAACATATGTATAATAATATACTATGTAGACTACCACAGAAAGACTTAAACTCAGATTTATACTTCAACTTAAATTTAATACTCAAAAAACCCAATTTGTTTAAGTTCTTTAGGGTTATACAAATTTAAAACATCGACGTTGGTGGAGTGGTTTCAAGAGCAATTACTCATCGAGAGGTCCCGAGTTCGATCATCTTGTCGGGTACTGACTTGAAGTTCTTAGTAGTGTCTCGGTGTCTGGATTCGTGCTCAATGTATGGCAATATTTTAACCCGCTTTTCGTTGGCGGGACGTACAACGTCACAGGTGTTTCGTGGACGCTACGGTGATCTATTTAATAATAAAAAATAATATTCGCTACTGCACCAACCCTGCTACAGGCCCTTCTCACACTCAAAACGCAAAGATTCTCGGTGGCAGCCCTATCACTCGACATACCTATCAAGCCGCTGTCAACGTTTCATTGCGTACTTGAACTTGCTTTAATTGCCCCTCGATTTCCGTGCGCGAGTGTACCTTGACTGTTGCGAGTGCTATGGGAACAGTTTAAGTCGGTCAATGAGATTGTAGATTTTGTTAATAGCTTTCGAGAAAAAGTATATAGGCTTTTTATGAAAAAATAAGTGTGCCACCTACATATGTAGATGCACAAGTTGATGGTAACCGGGTACAGTCGCCTACAAATACCTTAAGGAATTATATGTATGTTACTTTCAGAATACCTTAGTAACGAGATAATTTTTGGACTTTAATACCACCGTTTAAGTCAAGTTGGTAACTTTTTTTTGTTTATACAAATTTTGGACAATTTACGATTCTTAAGTTATATTATATTTCAACACTATTAACGAACGCTTTAAATACAGACTGCGTTTATTTTTTGAAATGTCACAATAATTGACACACGATACGTCATATAATGTTTCAGACTGACAATAAATTGGTGTCTATCAACAAGGTCAAGAACCTTATTGCGCATAATAAATAGAAGGAAGTGCAGTTATATGAACACAATATATTTTTTTTGGGGACTGTACGAGTGTGTGTATTATATGACCGAGCTATGGTATGTGGATATTGAAGATTGAAGTGGGGAAATTTTTATTTCGATATGTCTGTATAGCACGTATCAATCACTATGTTTATCGTTATTTGAATTATAAATGCATAAGAAATATATAAAAAATTTAACATGTCTACATACGGTCATTCGATCCCAAGTTAGGTAGATCCTATATTAAGCTAAGCCAACAGCTGGTTTATCACAATTATAAATAATAAACAAATACTTTTATAGATATTATTTTACACCCTTTTAAAGATATTGTTTTTATAGATATTGTTTTTGTTTTGTTAGATATTGTTTTACACGGAATATGTACTCGTGTTCATCGCTGAAATATTTTTTTTGGATGGAAATCAAACTTAAACTCACATAACTGAACCCATAATCCCCAACCTTACATCCCCCAACAATAGGGGGTATCTGTCCGTCTAATTACAGGACACGCGCGGTCGGCCTAACCGACTGCGGTGATTTTAAAGCAAAGTTCCTTTCCAAATTCCATTTTATTTCACAAAAGAGAATGATAGACGTAGAAGAAGCGCGTCAGGTCTCTAAGTATAGAGAAAGCATTCGGTGCTCTCTGCTTACCCCGAATAACCTGGCTTGAAAAATACTTACATTTAAATTAATTATGATTGTTATTTAAATTGGATATGTCTAACCGTGCCATGTCATTGTGTACATAATAAATCGCCATTTCGTCATATTTTCTTAAAAGTAGCTTTTCGCCTGCGGCTTGGGTCAATTCTCAGTTAATTTAAGACGCATTACTATTGCAAGGACAAGTACAATTCAAACGAGCTCGGAATCTAATGTTCATGTGCAGAGCTTAAAGAAAATTGTAGAGCAAAAGGTTCGTAGTATAAAATTAGCAGTGAAATTGTTTTGCTGATCAAAGGAGATAAAACATAGAAAATTACGGAATTGATATTTTAAATTTAACACACATAATTCCATTTATATAAATTTAAATTTTCTAACAAGCATTCTGAATAAAAACACTCTATTGACCCCTAATACGTTACATAGACTAGAGTAACCATCATTTTAGTTCTCGCTTAATTCCCCAGTCCTGATTATTCACATTAAGTACTCAGAGACACTAAGGTTGTATCAACTGTCAAAATGTCGTATCGTATCACAAAGGATCCAACGAACAGTCGTTTGTTTTCAAACAGCCCTTTCTTGGGGCGTCCGACGTAACGGTAGAGCATGGACAGTTGTAATTAATAATGATTAGACTCTACGTTTTTGTTTTGTCGTAATTTTGTGTTACAAATGAATTTTGTATATTACATGTACCTACGAGTACATCGCTCCATTCATTATTAATTTTGATCATCATCATTCAACGTCCCTTACGGAGCAGGCAGAGAGTATGTGGTGCCAACTATATCTAGTGTGTGTGTGTGTGTGTGTGTGTGTGTGTGTGCGTGTGTGTGTGCGTTTGTGTG
>DWMG01004636.1:0-10777 GCA_018244855.1 Elbella merops | reverse complement strand
AGCCCTTTATCAAAGCATCTAATTCGTATCTAAAAAAAATTAAACAATACCGAGCTAAGCTCGGTCACCCAGGTACTGTATGTAAAATTGAGTAGCACATTTCACGGCGCGTTTTGCTCCCGTGAAGGGTGCGGTCGCTCGCAGTGCCCGCAAAAACTACGGGCTACTTGTGGAACTGTGCGACTAGTAGAAATGCGCAACATGTGGAACTGTGCGACTGGTGAAACTGCGCGACTTGTAGAACTGCGCGACTTGTGGAACTGCGCAACTTGAGAAACCGCACGACTTGCGAGTATCCGCGACCTCTGTGGAAGTCGCCCGCGCTCTCTGCGGTCAATTCGCACGCGAGAGCTAGTCTTTTTTGAACATAGTTTTGTAATTTTCATATTTGGTTCAAATAATTCGATACCGGATTAACCGTGAAGCTTGCGGGTATTATAGCAACCGCGGCAGATACGCTATTTCAAAAACTTAATGCCTCATGAATTTTTAAATAAAATCGATTGCACAGCTGATCGTGATTTTTTAGGGTATATCTCACGAATTTTGAGAACGTAAAAAAGATGATATATATTAATTATAGCGTGTGTCACGACCTTAAGTGAAAGAGTTATGACACTCAAAACGTTATAATAGGAGTGACCATAGGATATAAAAGCAATTAAGCCAGCGAGCGTTAAATTAAATGAATAACCGTAAAATATTCATTTTATACCGAACGTTAACGAGACGTAAATCTTTCGGTACACTTAATATATCTCAACGGTATTTAAGTACGAGTATGTAAGTCACAAAGTGTACTATAATGTTTACTAAATAGCTTTAGAGTATCTAGCAAAAGACTCAAAACATTGACCTCGTTTTACTTACATTAATTTGCATCGTAATAATGAAAAAATTAATTGCAATTGTAAATTTATGTAAATAATTAAAAAACAGAAATATGTAATATAAATTTAATTGCTTTTAAATTAATGTTATAAAAGTATGCAGTGTGATAACATTCTCGTAAATGATTCTGTAAAATCTGTGAGTACGATTTTAAATTTGGAACCTAGGAGTATGATATAAAAGTCTTTGAACGTAACAATGTTACAAAGAACACCGTACATCGTCACATTTCCCTACCACTGCACTTATGACGTGCGGTTTTAAACATGCCATAAATGTTAAATGTTCGGTATTAAAGTATCTAAGCTATTTCTTATGTAGAAATCGAGTCATGCACAATGTACTTTCTCTCTAATGCATTGAAGATGGCTTTTGTCAGATTAAAATCTTTGTCAAATTTCAAGTACCTACTATTTAATTCGCGACTGATTATATTATTCGACGATTTGTTTTTTTTGTATGAAAAGTATGTTATGTTGTTTGAATTTATATTTTTATAGCATAGATGTAGGTTATGTTTTAGTATTTAGTAAATAATGACTGAAAACATTTTTTACAGGTCTCTCCCGATATAAAGCTACCTCGAAGCATACTCTACTATGCAATTCCATATTATGGAGATACCAGTCGGTGGTCAATCCGTCTATCGAACGTTTAAGTTATTTTAAAACCCTGCGAGAAGGTATAAAGATGTTTCCTAACAATATCAAACGTGATGGAATGTTTAATGTCTTGAATGGGTACAATGGAAATGGAATACATGTTTATGGGGTGAGCGCACATCTGACAGAAAATATGTCTTACGCATTATCGTTTGCGTCTACTTGCTCGAATGTGAAACTGCCAAACTATAGGTCAATATTCGGTTAGTATCTCGACGCACTTACTATAACTTTAAGCAGTACTGATACGGTACCTCGTAAGACTTGAGCCGAACGGTAATACTTGAAAAAATTATGAGAGAAAAAAACAAGTTGGCTTTTTCTAACCGTAAGAGTATTATTTCTTATTGACTTCGCGAGCAGAACTTGAGCACTTTATAGAGGTACATAGAGAATTGTAGTTAAGTAGGAGTATTTTAAGTGCCTCGTTGGTGTACTGATTTAAGCGCAACTGCTCAGCAAGAGGTATTGTGTTCGATTCCCGGCTCGGTCAAAGTATTATTGGGTTGTTCTAACACGAAATTGCCTGTAGTAGCAAGAAACCTCCATTTGTACTTGATATACATCAATAACTCATCCTCGATTACATGGGACCAATTACATGAGCTGATGAAAAGTGGGATCACCATACTTCTTTGTCTACCCTGCCTAACGACACGGTTTCCTTTAACAGCACGAAGCATTACGTTCGTAACCATAAAAGAGGGTTCTGAACGTGTGATGTGAATAGACATTCAAAGACCTACACGCAGTCTAGGACTTCGTACATCTTTTAGATATCTGTTCAGCAGGGAACGAACCTGAACATGTACATACTTACATATTTGCGGCAAAACGACCCGATGATCAAAATGCCAAAAGAAAGGCATTATGACTAACGCTGACCATCATCATCAGACCTTTTTCCGTTACACTTCTGAACCCATTTCTCTTTTCAAAATGTGAGCGTTAATGTTAATAACATTTTTTAATTAATAGTAACGTGTACAAAACCCACATAGTTAGACACAGCATACGGCCTACTCACGTTGCTTTTCTAAACATTTAACCACTGTTTTAATATCTAGTATATCCATATTTATGACAAAAATATTCTGTTTCCAATGACTGGACACGGGAACCTTTTTAACAATGAACTGTTTAAACGTTTTTGTTTTTTAAAAGCAAACGAGAGCTACTCGTATGAAGGTGCGTTAATCGTTTACAGAATATAAATTATTTATAAAAATATCCAACTGGCAAACATTTATTAAAAAAAGCGCCACGTTCTGTGACGGAATCATGAAATAATATTTCATTATTATACTGACATGAATTTAAAATATTGTTAAAAGTTATCGTTTCATTCACTAGCTCACTAGCTCACTAGCATTGTTTCAATCACTGCTAACATCATCATTAACTCTGTTATTCTGTTACTGCATCTCATCTCAAAATTAGAAGAGTTTAGAATATAGTCTACCGCGGTGGCCAAGTGCGGGTTGGCAGACGTAGCATAGATATCACGACACAACATTTGTTATGTCACGTTGAAAAAATATTATAAAACATTAAATTAAAAAATTACGTGTGTATGACGAGAGTATTGCATGTTGAAGAAGCACGCCAGATTTTTAAACACAGATATTTGGCACTCGTGCGCTCTGTCTACCTCATCAGACCTGGCTATCTGACGTAAGGAATCCGGTACGGATCAAGGTTGTAATCCCCGAAGGGATAGTACTTTCCCAGTTATGTTTAAGTCCCATGGAATAGGTGGTAATCGCATTGCTATACAAGAGACACAGATCTAACATCCAAGCCTCTGCTAGAATTTCTACAAGAAAATCTAAGTTAGGAAAATTCAACAGTACCCGAACTACTTAGTATTCGAACCTAGGATCTATCGATCAGCATTCGCGCTTGCAACCACTCGACTAATGAGGCACTCAATTATAGGCAGTGATGTTAAAACAGCAGCAAGAAGCACCAAATTAAAGAGGAAGTAAATAATCACGGTCCAACCTTTATTTGTCCTTTGCGTTCGGATAAGAAGTTGGAAACCGCACGAGTTTCCGGTTCACTGAACGGGTGCGGTCCAGAGTAGTTCTCCGAACAAGGATCGCGGGAAGAATCCTTCTCTCCCCAATGATAGTCCCAATTGCGGTCTGCGTCTACACCGAAGCACTCTGCCTGCCCCCAGTTCCAGGGTAACCTGAGTAACATGCAATTTTGGTTAAAAAGGATAAAAATGAATTCTAGGACTACAAACCAATTTTACGTTCCATCGCCATGCGATTAAAATGTTAAAAACACTCCTGCAAATATTTTACTTCGATATGATATCACATGTTTAAAAAATTCTCGGCAAATTAGTGTACGGGCGAGAGTTTCTTAACGATTGAGTATTTAAATCCATTAATCTGATTATTGTCCGCAAAAAACAAAGCATGGCTTAGGGTTGGCCCAACTGTGAGAGCAAACAATTTTGAATAATTCATCATATTGTTCTCTACATAGAGCTAAATGCATAAATTTCCTTTTTTGAAGTTGATCTGACTATCAAAAAATGATAGCGTTTAGTTAGACATAAAGCGCGGGTGCAAGAGATGCCTTAACCCTTTATAAATTCAATTTTTATTTTATTATTTCTTCTGGCGTAACGTTTAATTAGAACTTCCTGTTTTATTACATTTTACACAAGAACTAGGTGACTAACATTGTAAGAAAGATGTTCCATTTGCTATAAACAAAACAAATTACCATAAGAAACGTCGTTTTTATATTTATTTAGAAAGGTTATGAGACATGTGCAGCCAAGGAAGTGTGTTTAACTGAACATTTAAAAAACTGGAAATTTCCCAGAGCTTTTAACGCAGAGATAAGCAACGTCCGGTTTAAACAGTTAAACGACTTAGACCCTAAAGTAACAATTTTATTTTTCATTCGAATTTTGTTTATACATAGAACAATCTAGGCGCTAGGATTCGAGTACGGGGTAAAAACATTCAATATGGCGATGTTAACCTACTGTAAACGACATCATGCGTTTATACTAGTAACATTAAATTGCTACTTTCATAATGAATTGAAAGAAATCTGATTTGGTTGTAAGCTTTTATTTTTATTGTTGTTTTCCTTGTTTTCAATTTCGTTTCAATTTTTTTGTTAATTCCATTGTAATAATAGCGTTTTCTTTATTAATGGCGCGTGACACTGTGCCATTTGCTTGCGGTGACTGTACCTACGGGCCTGTGGAAGACGAGCGTTGGTTGGTATTTAACAACCAACAAAATGCTTTCTCCTTATTATACATGTTAACTTTATATTGTGCTGTACTATAGTAGTCATCAATGTGCTATTTTTCTTTTAAAAAATACAGTAATTTTGAAACTAACCACCCGGTGTAATCATCAGTGCTATCGGAAGATCGCGAACGAGTTTTCCTCCATAAACGGTCGTGAGTGTGCGAATGCTCGTAACCGTCCGGGTTTAGAACAGGTAAAATGTAGAAATCAGCTATATTAAGCATTTCGAGGTCAGGACCTGTCGAGAAAAACACATGTACAATGTTAGCCAGTAGCTGTTTTAACTTTCGTCCTGGTATTAAAAAACAACTGTTGGGTTTTTCTACGAGTAACTTGAACTTCACGTGAGTTAAGCCGGTACATTTATAATCATGTGTATAACCACTCACAAATCATTTAATAATAAAATAAATGGTCTAGTGAGACGTTTTAGAGATTACATAGGAATAAACCTAATAATACATTTCTCGGCGGAGTAATGCAGACATGATATTATGTTAACGTAATTTCACGACTGTAATCCCCAAAGAGGTAGGCAGAGGAATGCAGAAGTTTACGTCCCACTATGGAATAGGTGGTGAGCCTATTGCCATGCATCGGGCACATATCCAGACTACGACACTACTAGAAAATCTAAATTAGAAAATTTTATAGTGTTCGAGCCGGGAATCTAATCCGGGACCTTCCGGGATATTATGTTAAAAAAGAAATCGTCTTGTTTGTTTATACATGTACATCTGTACATGTATAAACAAATAAGAAGAATCGAATACGTAAGTGAGTAGGTGGTGGTACTAAATTCCCCACTGTTGTCACGGTGCGCATCTCATACGCGTCTACTGGAAATAATTATTTTCGCAACTATAAAGAGAGATTAACCTTTGTCTCGTTACCAAGCCGCACAGTGGAACAGCACGCGCCGTGCAAGTTTCTAAGGAAATTATCCGAACCAACAGACCATAATAAAGTATGCGTATTGCGAATACGAGTACTTAGGATTAAAGTTAGGCTTTTACTAATTGATTTTTCTTTATGCGAGCGTACAGCACGACTGCTCATTTATATTTCCTGAGTTCGAACCCCGGGACAGGGGTATGCAGAGGAGCCTATCCCTTCGAGGATATACAGACGATGTTATGAATTTATATTTGATTCTTATTGAAATTACGTTTTCATCACAATATGTAAAAAAAATGAAGTTCTTGAAAGTTATACTCACCTAAGCCTTTCTCACCTTCGACTAGAGTATGTAGCATCCAGGAGACCACAGCCGGCGCTATCCACTCACGAGCGTGTGCCCCACCGTCTAGCCACACCGCTGGCTTCATATACGAGCGGAGCTTCCATTTCTTCTTCCGACCCTTACTGTTTAAACTAACTGTTTGAGTTTCGTTTGACGGTAACGAGATCTGAAAAATATTGGTGACGTCTAGCTGCATTCAGCTACAGAGTAATCTCAATAATGATTTGTCTCTAACTCATTCTAATAGTGAGTAAAATCTGGTAAGATGTGACAAATATTAAAAAAATTATATGCACTAAGTATGTGTATTAAAGAAAGTAGAAATTTTTTATATATAGCGGCACGGTCCGGTAGGTATTCCCTACCTTAACAGCTACCAAAGGAAGCCCTTCAGAGGAAGGACCAAGAGGAACTAATTCCACAATATCAGTGTAGGAGTGTTGCAAATATTCTAAATATCTTAGAATATCTGCATAGCGATGATACCGCCGCCATGTCATCGGGTGTCCGCGTAGCTGCTCTAGCTCTAATCTTTGCTTCTTCGAGAGCTTGGGATTTTCATAAGTTATTGCTTTCTGTAAAAGATAAGAGCAAAAATAAAAAGATGGCAATTATCTTTTTATTTTTTCTTTCTTAAATGTATAAATACCTATAATATCTTGAATATTAGTATTGATGTCTCCGCCACGATCAGGGGGAGTCAGTTATGCCGGAGTATAATTTAATCAAGATAAGCGTGACTTACTTGCAAATCCCATATGATTACATCGAATTCTATCTTGGATGATTTCAAATGGTCTTTAACATCGACTAAGAGATCTGGTGGCACTAATAAGTCCGTGGAGCCATTGAGGGATGGCGGTGTCCACCACATCAGACCTGATCCTTCACCGTCTTCTTGAAGTTCTAGTAACGCACGTAATTTCCATTGAACATCTGGGAAAGCTCTCAAAAGCTGATAACCTTTATAATTTTTCTTCGCCGTCTTTTTAGGTGTTTTCTTGTCTGAAATCATAGGTGCATATCCTTCTACGTATTTTCTTCTTTCAATGTTGATAGAAATACGTCTTAAAATGAATATAGCGAGCTCATAAAAGTGTTATGGGTAAAAGGGGAGCAGCTACCGAAATTTATTAAACGTTAATTACTGTTTTACAAATTTCTGACATTACACTTTCGTAATCTCATGTCTTCAATAATAATTATCCCTTATCGTGCACAGAGATGGTGAAAGAAGAAAAATAAAAATTTGAGGAGTTGAAAAATATATACATATGTGCAAAATGCTAATCTTTATGATAAAAAGCGATTTTTACCGAAACAGTCTTTGAGTAAAAATCAAGAAAATAAATAGGCTGTCAAGTTTAACAAGTCCTGAACAACGGTTACTAACTTGCTATGACATTAGGTTCGGCGACATCGTTCTCTTCTGAGTCGAGAAATATCTGGAACCAATTGTTTGTCGAGGTGGGCAGCGGCGTATGCGTAGTGGTAGTAGTGGTCGTGGATGTCTTAGGTTCGGGTTCATCGAACCAAGTGGCGCCGAACCAGGACGATTTTGAACCCATAATCCACTGATACACTTTAGTGAAGAGGCCTGCAAGTGGACGAATTATTAAGTTACTGTCTTAGGGTCGTACCAAATAACTAGTCCGGAGAACAGAACAGATTTTGATCGTAATTAAAATAAGACCAAGATTTTTATAGAAAGTATATTTCTAGATTTCCTTTGTTTTGCGACGGCGATAAAGCATCCTCTTGCCTTTAAACAATTAAACTGTAAGAAAAGACCTTATTGAATCAGCTCCACTCTACGAGCCGGTATATTTAGAAGGACTCCTACTGCTTTTACGTAATATAGTACATCGAAACAAAATATTACACATGGTTCTACAGGTCATTTGTTTATGTACACGACTTCTTTTGCATTACCTAATTTATCATAAGAATTTAAAAAAAAAAAAAAAATATTGTTTCCTCTCGGTGACTGCCCAACGAGGCAGTTGAGTAGTTGTAAGCGCGACTGCAGATCGGGGGTCCTTGGGTTCAAATCCCGAGTCGGGTACTATTAGATGTTTCTTATTTAGATTTTCTATTATTAAATTATTTATTATTATTCTATTATTAAACTAATTAATTATTTCTATTATTAAGGGCATAAACCTTCCTTTGGGGGAGGCCTATGTCCAGCAGTGGACTAAGAAAGGCTGATGATGATGATGATGAATTTAGATTTTCTATTAGTGATTCCGGAGTCTGGATCTGTGCCCGGTGTATGACAATATGCCCATCACCTATTCCATGAGACGTAAACGCAACTGGTGAAACGTGGGAGTGTGCCATACTCCTCTACCTACAACTTCGGGGATTATAGGCGTGATGTTACGTTCTGTGGGTAACAAACAAAATATGTTGAAAAATACCTAACCCAGCTAATCTGACGTAGGCTATGTTCGCCGCAGTTCAGCTTTTATATTTTCTATTTCAACTTACACAGAAAAATTAAAAGAAACATAAGATATATAAAGCATAGGTACATAATATTTTTATATACATGCTAAAGTTTAAATAGTGTAAAACAAAGGTAGGTTAATTAAGAGGAAGGCGAAAGTATGACTCTGGAGTACCTAGGTTTACGTACGCGTGCAAATAAAAATGAGCATGTTTAATAAGTATGACACGTACCAAGTAAGTATTATTGACTTTTCTGTGGCGATTAAATAAGTACTTGGTTTATTACTTGTCATGTAGGTACTACAACGCCTATGTGTCTAATATAAACGGTCTGCTTGACGGTTTTCCTAATCAATAAACGGTTAATAATAAGATTTTAGGGAAACAGTGTTAGGAACAAACCTTTCTAAAATCAGATACTACTGTACTGTTAGCTAAAATGTAAAGAGCTTTATAATTATTACACACTTATGAATAATTAACTAAAATGTTTAAATAAACCTTTACTGCTGAACAATTAAATAAAATGTAAAGAGCCTTATAAATATTAGATGCTTATGTATAATTAACTAAAATGTAAAATATTTTACCGTAATTATATACTAATAACTAGCTAAATTGTAAAAGGCTTGACAATAATTAGGTACTGCTGAAGAATTAATTGAAAGGTAGCTAAGTCGGTAAAACTTTTCGAAACCTTTAATTGCAATGAAGAACGTGAGGCATGGCGTTGCAAAAACTGAACAACCTGTATCATTTTCCACGTATTCGTCGCGTCAATAAGCTATGACCGGAAATAAACTATTATGTACGATTAATCTTAAATAGGTCGCAACAGCGTGTTCTACAGCTGTTTAGTAGAATACGCTTTTATACATCATAATCGCGTTTCCTGACAGAAATGCTTAGGAAAAACTCACGATGATTTCTTATATTTAATTATTTGAGTAAGAAATAACTTGGTGTTACTATAAATAACAAATATTTCTTCAGCATACTCCATATTATCTCCCATAGGTATAGGCACAAATAAAATATCGTTGCCTTTTTTCTTAGAGCGAGTTCCGAATTTATTATCAAAATTTTCACTACCAAAATATCCGATCTTAAGCATTGAACTATATACGACGATATAACGATATACGCAAAGTGGCTGGCAGTGGTTGGATTCGAAGAGCTGAACTTCGAGCTCAGTGGCGTGCCATTGGAGAGGCCTATGTCCAGCAATAAACGGGAGTACGTTGATAATGATGAAGCAGTGAATTACCTGTTATATACTGTATGAGTAGGTACTAAAGTTCTGTACTTATTGTTTGGACAGAATCCTTATATAGAGTATCGTAGTCTTCTTGTTGAGCTCTTTGTCAACATACAAAAAATGAAACGTTTCCACTAGCAGGAATAGCAGTAGCTAGGTTTTAGAGTTTATTTGAAACTGACCAAAAGAGCGTATTCGTAATCAGACAAACATTAAGACGTTCTCGGTGACGATCAAAACAATCCATTAAGCGTCTCGTTGCGAGTTTACATGAAATATAATAAAAGAACTGTGAACAAAGTGCATCATGTTTTTAACTTTCTTTCCTTTCTAAAACCAAACTACATACCTAATGTTAAAAAACAGATGCTTTTTTTAACGTTCTTTTCAAAATGTTCCGATGATGGTATGATTTTTTAAATCGATACTAATGTGAACACATTTTTATTATTTTTTTTTATTTTTCGTACACTACCAGCCAGTAAGTTTAACAAATTAGTTTCTGTTCCATCGTAATATATGTATTAAGTGGCTGAAATCTTATAATAGACAAAAATTGCATGAGTCCGATACGGTGTGTGAGTTCTATTTCATAGACACTTATGTATTTTATAAATATTTATGATCTCTATTAAATACTTACTACTGGTATAAGCCACTTTCTAATACGTATAGAAAAGCATATGTATATAACTGGGATCAATGTAATAAAAAAAAAGAATTTAATTGTACAAAAAGTGTTTCAACGGTTCTCGAGACCAGAAGTATGTAGTACGGCGCATTTGAAAATGAATGGAATAGAAAATAATTACGAACAAATGTATAGTAAAGTTTGAAAAATTATCATGGTTATTCATAGACAGATTATAGCGTTCCATAGTTCCATTTAGCGAAGGCAACATTATCTACGCCAAGGGTTAAGTATCACTTGTAATGCTCACAAATAAATAGCAGTAGATAATAGAGAATTTTTCTGATGACG